>JAQGAE010000395.1:0-38670 GCA_034696685.1 Julus scandinavius | reverse complement strand
TAACGGGTGCATGAGGGGGCGCTACAAGCATTGTTTCAACCTGCCCCTTGATCCAACCTGCCCCGGTCTCCCCTACAGTAGAACCTCGATTTACGAACTTAATCCGTTTCATGACCCTGTTTGTGATCCAAAACGTCCAAACTTTCATGTTTAGCTATAATTTATTTTTTTAAATCAACATTAACGTTTGTGATTCTTCTTAACGCCCTATTCACTAAAACTTTGCACTATTTTGGTAGCACACAGGGTTTTCTTCCGTTTGTAAATCGAAACTAAATGTGGTGTTCGTAAATCGAATTGTTCATAAAAAGACGTTCGTAAATCGAGGTTCCACTGTACGTTCATATATGACATTATTTTCATATTTGTTCACTTTCTGTCATGTCCATTCAATGGCATTACATGTCCACTTATCATTTGTCGATATAATTGTTAATTATATGCGAGTTTGTATGTACATAACGTCACATAATTAACTGGCTGGTTCCAAAATTCAATTACGTTTGTTGCATAAAGTTACTGTATTTTCTTAAGCCGGCTCTCCACCAAGACGTACATGTACGTATATACAAGTATTTACACACATATGAAAAAAAGTTTGCCCTCCGGGTTTCTTTCAGCCGCCATTTTATAAATATATGTAAATATCAAAATTGTGCACCTATTTATAGTGCTTTTTATAGTCGCATTTATAGTCTTTAATAGCTGTACAATTTTGATATTTACGTATATTTAAAAAAAATGTCGGCTGAAACAAACCCGGAGGGCAAACTTTTTTGCATATGTTTGTAAAAACGTGTTTATATACGTACATGTACGTCTTGATGGAGACCCGGCTTTAAAAACAGATAAAACTCATTTTTTTAAAACTTTTATTTTAAGTTTTTATCCACCAGAAAAGTTGATTTATGAGGTTTTTGAACACGAGCAAAAACCTGCAAAAATATTCGTTGAAATTATATATAGTTTCTTGCTGAACAGCCTTAAGTGTGAGCGCCTTCACCCTCGTGTCCAGTTTTTATCACCGCTAATGGTCACTTGAGGACGCCCTTGGTCAGTGACTCTTCCTGGACCTGGCCTTTCCCCTATTGGCCCCGTAGGCATAACACCATTGACCATTCAGTTTCCAGAACAGCCTCCTCCTCATTGGCAGAACTTTTTCAAAAAATTCCAACAAGCCTCGATTTTTAAAAAGTCAGCTATTTATTTAGAATTTTTAAGAAATAAACTTTGTGCAAAGAGTTTTTCATTAAACATCAAATACTTTTAATCATCAATCCAAAAAAAATGATTTAAATTACTTTAAAAAAAAAAAAACATATGCGCCATGATTGAATAATAGACATCCAAAGTTTAATATATGGTCCATAATTTGCTATATATGATCATTTCCTGGTTAAATATGGCATATACATACATCCAGTTCTATGCTAGTATAATTGACCAAATAATTGTCCCGGGCCTTTAACTTTAATCAGTGGTTAACAGATTTGTTCTAACCAGTAATATGTTAAAATTAGCCACTGATGAAAACAGCTGCAGCCTTAGACATGTTACGTATTCTTTTGTAGAAACATTGATAAGGATCTGAAGAAATATTATCTTAGGTTTGTAAACATAGAAGAACGTCCCCACCACCGTTGTTCGCATTACTCGTTTGTTGAAATAATTTTATCGCCCATGCTGGAGTGAAATGTTAGGAATTTGAAATGGACTGGTAGCTCCTCATTTTGCTTTTCATTTTCCATGTTTTTCTCGTCTTTCTTCGACAAATTCTCTTTATAAATAGCAGCTGCGAAATATCGCTTCGGTTGTTAGTAAACCAAGATTCTTGTTGACAGATCTAATCCAATTCTGTTGAAACTAAACCTGCCCAAAAAATGGCTACTTGCTTCGATATTTGCTAGGTCGATTACGTTGGGAAGTCACAAAATTCTATAGATTTGTAGAAAAAGAAATTCAAGTAGTGCTCATTGTAGATAGAGGGCGCTACTTTCTCGATCTGTAGCAAATGTTACCACTGTATATGGTATTAGGTATACCATACATTCCAATTATTTATGGACAAGAAAGTCATATATGGTCCACATAATGTCCAGTTTCTGATATGCCCATATATGCCATTTCCCATCTATACATTTACATATACGTGACATGACAGTGTTGTTTTTTCTATCCTGGTCTTTTCCTTTGAGACTGATGCTCCCCCTGGTAAATGATCCACTGCACTACATATACGTTGTTGTGCACTAGTACTCCTACAATTCACAACTTTTGACCATTTTAACGCAAAAGTGATTATTTTGTATTCAGTTATTATATGAATGTGAATGAGTAGCTAAAAGTGGTGTTTTTGAATTGCATGTAGCTTCTGTTGTAGCGAAACAGAGGGCGCCACCTTCTCGTTCTTCCTATAGTTTTTGGACCGAAATTTCTATTAATTGCAACGTGCTTGTATTAGGCCCGGGGTCATCCCTAAGAAACTTGACCCCTATGCTTTTCCTTTTGACACCCAGCCGTGGTTCCTCCCCAGTGTCTTGCGTTCAGATAAGACTCGCTATTGATTTGAAAGTTATCCAAGAAGGCTTTTTTAAAAACGTTCACTCAACTCGTCGGGCGGTTTTTTTTCTGTTATTGCTTCACTCTACCCAGACTTTTTTATTTTTAGTAAAAATGTCATCGAGACCTACTTTCAACTTGCATGAGGTTTACTAAAGGCCAATTAAAATGTTGATGTTCGTTATTTGAACCTCAGGCAGAGGAATTTTTTTAATATAACACATTTCAGAACTCATCTTATCCTCTGAATTATATTAATAACAAACATGGTCATATTCTTGTTTTGCATGCAGGCCATATCGCCCAATATGCATCTGTATATTTGTAGACCTTATATCCTATATATATTGCAAGCGTGGTATACTTTTTGTGGTATTTGAAATTAGATACTTGCAATGCTGAAGATTTGAGATTAACTTTATGGAGTTAGATTACATCGCCCACTTGCTTTTATATGTCACTATATTTCTAAACAGGGCCAGAACAGTCTTTTAAAGTGGCATTTTTTTACTAATATAATCCAAGGCATAATTTACCAACTTGTTGCTTGTTATAAAATCTCGTGCAGTTATCACAAATTCGTGAAATTTTCGGAAGGAATTTCGTGAAATATAGAACGAAATTCTTGTTGAATACTTGATAACGTTTATGCCAAACATTATTCAAACCTCATTCAAATAACATTGAATACAGAAGAATTTGTGTTGTTGTCTTACAAAGTATCGTGTTATATATATTAACAATTCATGACATTTTGGGAGAAATCTTAAGAAAATATAGACTAGAATTCTTTAAACTACAAACCCAAATGTAGTTGGGTATGTTTGTTGCAGAAATTGTGGTATCCAAAGACATCTTTGTCTATATAAACTCCTTTTACTGATTAGTTGAAATTCATGGAAATTTTATAATGAATTTTAAGAAATATAAAACGCCGTTTATGTAAAATTCGCATGGTATTTCCAGAATGAATCATTGAAGTCAAGTGACATGGTGCATAATAATCAAAAATTAAAAATCCAAAATGGCTGTCCAAAATTTAAACAGGTCTATTGGCATAGGCTGATTGTTTAATATAACTCGAGTTTTCAATGCTTCCATACAATGAATGACTTAAAATATACATTCTTAGAAATGATTAGGATACGCCAAAGCCGGAGGAAGTGGTTTACATCATACAGAAAGCAATTGTCGTTTTTTTATCTTCGTTATAGGCATTTTTGACGTGTGGGGGGGGGGGGGTGAGGGGGTGTATAAGGGGCAGTGGCCTAAAAGGGGAGCGAGGCATAAAAAGCCGCTCTGAGACCCTAGGCCAGGAGTCTATAGAGCTGTACGTCACAGTTCGATATATAAACTCTCCTTTGAGTCACTCCTATTCGTTGACGTGACACATGTCCATGATTTATAGGCTGGGATACGTTGGAAAACAGTTATTGTCTAAGTATTGATTAGGAGCAAAGTGGGAAAACTGAAGAAGGCCCAGCGTTTGATGGAAATCCTATTGAAACTGGCCTCGGGAGTCACACGGCGCTCCAGCCACCGGACGGTGTTTCCACTCCACCAATTTCAATATCACAATCACGACGGACTTTTCTCTTTGATTCACACACGTTTTATCTCCCAACCCACAAAACCTTCCGAGCCATTGTTTTTCTTTAAGGCTGTATAAATATTTAACATGGCGACTGTATACATGTACATTTTTACTTTGGTTTTACATTCTGTTATATATGCATGACCCGCGTGCTATTTGCATGCATGGATAGGTATTATTACTTTGTTTTACTGTTTTTTCCATTTATACTTTACTTTATTTTCGAGATAGTTAATTCTTCATGCAGCTGGTCCGTGTTTTTATGTCGGACTGCTCTGTTTATTTATTTGGACGCTTCCAAACTGGAATCTTCAGCATGGAGCGCCGTTTCTAAAATACAGTTGGCATTATTGCCTCTATATATATATAGGTAGATTCTTTTTTTAAGCTCTTTGGAACATTTACTAAAAAATTGTTTTCTTAGACTAATTAGGAGATGATCATAACCTACATTTTCTTATACCAAATTTATTATCAACGCTCCAAGTTCATCAAAGCTACAAGTCTAACATGTTTACAGGAATATATTTAAAGATTATTAATATAGCAAATGTATATTTGTGAAATTTAGTGAAAGTTTTGTATAATAGAACTGCTGAGCAAATTAATAAGGTCAATTTATATATACCTTAACAAACAGTATAAACTGTGTGTTTACATGACAAATTTAAGATTATATAGTTCCATAACTTTATAAAACGTGTATACTATAAATAATTATAAATAATATGTATATATTCTGCATGCCTGTTAAATATTAAAAGATGTTATAAATATTCTATTTAATTTTCTGCCAACAGCATATGTATTTATACTGATCTATAGCATGATGAACCATATGGCTTGATATTCATATTTTAAACCAAATTAAAATCACAAAAATTATATATATATATATATATACTATATATGCATGCATTATGCGAAGTTATCTCCGAAGGACATTTAAAATGCATTTTAAATATTATATATACACATAAACTACATATGTATAATGGAAAATAAGTGCATGTTATATAATATGCGTATACTATATGGAGACCATGTTTTTTTTAGAGCCCAGACATTTACAATGGTAAACAGGCATGCACACGAATTAAGCGTGATTAAAAACATGTACTAAATGTGTTAAGAAATCATTGTTGTTGCAGTTCTAACAAAGAGCCGCTTAAACAACACATCGCTTTGTATATGTTGTTTGAGTCAGCTGACGCCGGGAAATTTATAGGCCTACGACCGGTGTTTTTTAACGTGTTTAATAGTCCGAAATAAATAATAATAACGTTGAAAATAAGGAAAGGGCGAGGCACTTTCTCTTCCAGCGTCTCGGAATGCGGAATTTCATAAGAGAACATGGCGAGTTTTAACTTGAACTTTCAAGGCCGACACCCGAATGTGAATAAAGCCATTAAACGGGTAATTTATGAGGCCATAAAACTGTTAAAAGTCATAAAACGTAAACGAATACGCTGCTTGGCGGGGACTATTATCAACATGGCCGTCCTGACCCCGTTTCTAAATATATATATAAACCATACGGGTACACACAATATTACGATATCTTGTTTTCATATAAAAATGAAATTAAGGCCCCAAGGTCCGCGTTAGGCCTAACGAAAAGGCTTAGAATAAAAGTTAAGCCTAATACGCGTTTCGGCCGCCGGGAATGGGAGGCGCTTCAAGTGGAAGGTTCGTAATATGGAATTACTTACATGGGGTTGGCAAATTTCCTAGAACTATAGGACTTGGAAAATGGTTTAGGCTTCAATTTTAAGCCTTATGCCGCGCCGCCTGCCGTATGGCTAACCAATTTCCGTCTTAGGGGTGTTTACTAAATAACAGAAAATGCGGCTGCACGTTTTTCGAGGGGATCATCCGTTGTGAGAAAAATGTGTTTTTCGACTTTTGTTTGACGGGAGGACAGCCGAAGAATGTGGCCGTATAGGATGGTCAAGATATAGGGAGGGGTCAACGAGAAAATGAGGAAAATAATACCCATGGGGAAATAAGGAAAGCTTGTCCAGTGACGAAAGACTGTCGGCTTATCCTGAAAAAAAATTGACAAATGGTAGAAATCTACAAAATATTTGAGGCAAAAAGGCCTTAAAACGAGGCTTAACCCGGCTAGCCCTCGTTTAAGCCTATACGGAGATAGTCGTTGAAAATTGCATGTACCTGAATACTGTTATGTCTTCGAGGCTAAGATGCCATACCGTTTTTAATCGGCGGTTATTTTGTTAATTAAACTCGAATTATCTGTGGTTTAACTCGTTTTAATTAGCTTATGGTGCACGAATGGTATACGTTGCATGTTTTTTTAGATCTGCTGTTTGAAGTAAAAAGGATGAATACAGAATTCTGGACTTTTTAACACGTGTGTACACTGTCATTTATATAATATTGTATATGCATAAAGATACGTATTTGGGGGGACAGCATGCATATCAACTTATTTTTTTTAGTTACAAGCTTAAATTATATAATAAGAATATTCTTTCCACGTTCCTTGTGGGGGCCTTTCATAAATTTCTGGACAAAAAAACAACTCAAAGCGTTTCGAAAATTTGTGTATGTGGAATTTGCAATAAACCCAGAATTTTCCTGGTTTTCCCTGACCTTTGAAAAAAAAAATGCATATGAACCCTCCCCCTTCAAATTCCCCCTCCGTCCCTTTGAAAAAAGCCTCTATTCTGATGGCAATTTTTGTATATACTCGTTGAAAATAAGCCCTGTCCAGTGTAAGGGAAATGCGTGACAGCTAGGAAGATAAATGCATTTTTCAGTCTGTTTGTAGCCCTATATACGAGAGGGATTTTTTCGAGTCCCCCTAAAAGTATTTTGGCACCCTGAAGGAATTTGCAGGCGAACACATTCGCAGATGGTCCCGAACTGGAGTAAACTAAACGCATTGTATCTCGTTTGCTTTTAATCAGAAGAAGACACATTTTATTATTAGATTGAAAAGAGAGAGAGAGAAAAAAATTCCCCAATTTCGGGCTTTTTCTCATATGTTTTTAATTACTTTAATGTATTTACAAGCTTTTAAAAGTTTCTAACCAAGGGTAAATGAATCCGCACAAATTCCCCCCCTTCGTCTCTTTCTTCAAATGAGCCGGCCATTATAGGCCTGTTTCGAAAACAAAAATAGAGGGCGCAAGCTGTAATTATTTGGCGCCACTTGTTTTGTGCAATAATTGTATTTAAACCCATTTCTAAAACCTAAAACAAAAACCATGACGGACAACATTACTAGTTGTATACCTGTTTTAACAATCCCATGCAACTGTGTATATATAAAATATATATATTTATTATTCACATATACATAGTTTAAAACTATACATGAACTTTGCATTATTTCTGTTTATTAAAAGAAACTAAAAATTTGTTTTATGCAAACTGTATATATATTTCTTTACTATCTATATACAGTATATTTTCATCATTGTACAATATTTACATTACTATCCCCATATGTATATTTCGACTAAATAAAAAATTAAATAACTAAAACACCAATTATTGGGTCAAAAAGAATAATTACAAAGTTTGTCAAAAGATGGCGCTAGCATTGTTGTTTATTAGCGGAAGGTGTACTACTATAAACACGTGTATATAATGGTTAAATGCATGAGTAACTTTTGAAGGTATAAAATATTGGTATATTTTTAACGTTTTGTAGTTGTAGATACAAAATGAATACACATCTGCATGGGTAATTTGTCTTATTAACAATAATAACAAGCTTCAAAAAACAGGAAAATTGTGCATATTAATTTATTTCTAGGAAAATTGATATAATTGACGGATTTGGTAGATTTATTACAAAAAAATCTCACCTTGAGTTCTAGGAAATTGGTATATATCAGTGTCTGACATGTTTTTTTTTGCGGTAATATAGTACAATTCAGGAAATATACGAAATCAGAGAAAAAAAAGTATGGAAACTTTAAAGGGCAATCCAATAAATAATATATATATGTATATATATGCATCCTGGTATTTTTTGCTTTTATTTGGATCGTAATAAACAATGAAACGCTCAAACTTGCATGTCTACATATTGAATCATAAATTTCGTTAAATGAAAGTAATGAAAATATGTTAGAATAATTGGTTTTACTCATACCATATCGTGACATATCATATCTATATAGTGGCAAAAAATCCATACACTTTACTTGAACTTTTAACTGCATGCATGTTTTGTGCAGTTACAGGATGCCTCGCCACGCGTTTGTCTTTTGTGACTTGTATAGATACCCTCATTCTACCATAATGTACAGGACATGCACACTCTATGTAGCTAACAAGCTGATTTAACTATTTTAATTATAGGGACATCATGGTGTGCTTTGATAGATACACACCCTTTATACAAAAGGCATGCGCTTCACATCTTCAAATCTTTTGTTCAACAAACGATAACCCTCCAAACCCTCTCCTTTCACTCATTCCCGTCTCTAAATTCATTGTTTTCAAGTATTCAACCACGTGTCATAATGTGCCCCCTGCCATTGGCCCCTAGATCCAAATGGGGGCTGTTGTCAAATTTACTTGGTTCAAAGGTGCATATCAAGTAACACGGTTGACCAACCAACAAAAAGCACATAAGCAAGTGAACATACTGTCGACACAACCCGGCTGGAAAAATTGAATATGGAAAATTCTATATACGGACATACATATATAGAAATACATAGCATATAAACAGTAATCAGAAAATGACGTCATTTTTTGACTGTGGTGATATCCCTGCATGAATATGACGTCATATGGGCCAGATTTTTTTGGTGGGATGATCACTGTAGATGTCGTTTAGCCGGTTTGGGTAGCTAATTGTTTTACACTTTTCATCTTTTTTATGGTTTGTCCCAGCATTAACACGTGTTGGGTGTCTCCTTAAGTCGTAAAAGGGCCCCCTCCAAGCAGCCTCCTAATCCAGTTTCAAAGATGGCCATCTTTGATCAAGTGCTCTCATTTAACACCTTGGTGAGAACAGGGTGAATTAGCGTTTTCAAAGAACACCGACGTTTATTTATGGATCGCTCTCGGGTTTCGACTTGAAATCGGTCTAGAATTGCGACAATAACAACAGGTTGTTTGTTTTTTGTCACCATTGTACAGAGATGCTATTTGGGAAGACATTTTATTGTTGGCGTTCACTCTAGGAGGGCCCTCGTTAATGACGTAACAAGAGGGTAGAATACTAAAAAAAGGTCTTCCGAGTGAAATGTTAACTATAGCTCCCCCTAAGTTCTCTATACAAATTTAATAGGTGGCGCTACAGGTGGATGGTATAACTTCTCTTTGAAACTGATGTAGTTCATAACAAGTTTATACAACTTCATTAAGTTCCAAGACTGATTTTTCGTTTTTAATTTCATTTACAGAAATGCGCAGAACCTGGCGTTATGGACCTAAAAGATTGAAGATAGCAGCGATGGACACGTTCTATTTTGTCTCTTCGTAAACTACCCTGTAGATCCGGGTTTTTGTAGATTTGTAACAAATCAGAAGCTCGATTCTACAGGTATCTTACGGAGGAGACGACACTCGACGCCACCACGTGCACCATTCTTGAGGAAAAAATGACTATGTTTCAGTGGATGACACTTACAAATGAACACTAGATGGTGCTGTTTGAGTGTCAAATCCTCCCAAATTTTTAAGCTGCATATAATGACTTATTTCAGGTTTTTTTTATTCCGGAAATTTTTAATTGGTCGTCAATAAATTTCGTTCGAAGTTTGTGTCGTGTATATGTTGTTAAGTTAGCATTTAGAATGGCGAATTAAATTATTTTTTTATATTTCATAATATGTCACATAATTAAAGAAGCAAAGCTGATCTATATTACAAATAATACCAGAGTGGAAAAATTATATACAGGGTCATATATGGAAGTTGACATATTTAATTGTTTGAAAACATGTCGATACCACCATATTGTATGTTTGAAAATCAGTATGCCCATGTATATGGCAATATATACAGTGGAACCTCGGATTACGAACTTAATCCGTTCCTTAGCCTTGTTCGTGAACCGAAAAGTTCGTAATCCGAATCAAATTTTCCCATTGCAATTAATGTAAATCCAAATATTGCACCTATAATATTGTCCTAGAAATTTTTTTAACATGTTATGGCTTTATGTGTAGAAATAATATAGGAAAGGAAATAAATATAACAGCAATATTAGAAGAAAGCAGTTCCCCACTGTAAAGCCGGGTCTCCACCAAGGTGTACATGTACGTTCGTATATATACGTTTTTTACAAACATATACAAAAAAGTTTGCCCCCGGGGTTTGTTTCAGCCGCCATTTTTTAAATATACTTATGTAAATATCAAAATTGTAAAGCTATTAAAGACATTTAATAGGTGTAAAATTTTGATAGTTACATATATTTACAAAATGGCGGCTGAAACAAACCCGGAGGGCAAACGTTTTTGCATATGTTTGTAAATACGTGTATGTACGTACATGTACGTCTTGAGACCCGGCTTAATATAAAACGCCATATTTGAAACACATGCATATATGAACATTGCATTTATGTCCATATATACACACACTTTGTGATATGCCCTTATATGGAACATTTATAATTTGTCTGCCCTGGTATACGTCACTAGCAAAACATTAGCACTTTGCCCGGCTAAAGGTTATACGTTATACACCTGCTATTTTAATTGCCTTCGACGTTTGCATTAGTTGTTTCAGGAAGCGTGAGAGATGTATTATGGGAATATTGTTTTCAAGATGGCCGCTCGTCAAATGCAATCAAAAACAATTACTGTGACTTTTCGTGAGTTTCCATTGTGTTTGCGCGACATGTTGTGTGCTGAGCATCTGAGATTTCATACCTTATATACTACCTCAAGAAACCTAAAACACCTGTTGTTTGCTGATATCAAAACTGCTAACTATATAGAAAATTAAATACGGTGTTTCAAAGCTGCAGACATGTATATAAAGTCGGTGCTTTTGACGGAAATAAGATTTGCTGTCCCACGAACCTCGAAATTACTGCGAAGAATCGGTACGTCTCAGCTTTTGTTATTTTTATATTTGCAACTTGGGATCATTTGATATTAATTCATATTTAGGTGCTTGTAAACTACGTTGGTATAGGTAGGTAGAGAATTTGTATAAGTTCCATTGTGGGTGTCCATACCTTGAAACTCAGGAATGTGCTGGATTTACATTCCTGGATTTTTATCACTTCGAAAGTCGGGAATAATACTTTATCTAGTTTTTCAGACTTAAGAAAAATATTGTGGCAATTATTCGTGTGTCCTTGATTTGTATTATAAAGAATGTGCCTTGGAATTCTTGAAATATGATCGAAATTTCGTCTTCTAGTTTACTGGGCACCCTGGATAAGTGCACAGGTATTGGGATACAGACTGTATAATCATATATGGACATACATGGTTATACATTCACATGTATATGGGTATGTCCATGAATGGTAAACTTCCGGTGTGTCCATATGGACATACCAGAAATTCGAAATATCGATACACAAAATTGATAAGTGTGCGTATATGGCATAACAGAAAGAAAGCACGTTTCCCCATAAAGATCAGTTTCAGTATCGGTATGGAGGTAGAGGGTCATACAGTGTGGACATACATACGTACGTACATTCGCAAATATGACCATTTATGGGCAGCAATGTAATTTATATGCAATGTATAGTATGTCCCTATTTGAATGGCATAGGTATTAAATTCATTGATTTATTGTATATTTGGAGTATAGTGCGTGAAAGGACTGGTATTTTTTCACCCATTTCAAGAGAAAGTGATATATTCAATCTGGAAAATCCCTAAGGTCAAACCATGTTTTGAAAGTGATTTAGACTTAGTGGTCAGCTAGTTTTGCCTGAAATGGGTTATGCAATATAAGAATCACGGTCTTCATTATCACAACAACTTAAAGGTTAAAGATTCAGCTAATTTCAATGTCATTTTTAGGTTTTCAAGGTACATTTACAGTAGGCTCGAACATGCATGATCAATGCGAAAAGTATGATACTCATTTGTCATATACTTCTTACGTGCATTGACGTCTTTGCTTTGTCATGTTTCCTGAATTAGCAATTTCAGTATTTCCGGGGGAGGAAAACATCAAATTTCCAAACAAAATCAAAATGTTTAACTTGTTTTCTAAAAACACATGTATGTATACAAACATGAAATCAATCATGTCATTTTTCATGTCTTTAAATTGTCTAAATTCCAATAGACTTCTTTGGATCAACAATATTTGACAGTCACATTCTTGCCAAAGTCTTTGTTGGACAAAGCAGAAATCTTGATATAAATTGAGTTTCCAAAAATTTGAATAAAATAGACAAAGCTCATGATCAAAAGTTAAAGAATGTCCCTTCGTTGGGTAATCGTAGAAAGAAAGCTATAGACTCTTCTCAGAAAGGTGTAAACATGTATAAGTAAAGGCCAAAAGCACCCATAGCCTAGGTTATTGTTGTGACTCAACAGTGTGCCCAATTTCCCATCATGCTTTACGGTTGGTCTAATTTTCCGGATTAGGTGAGAAAGCGCCTTATCATTTTTTTATTTTTTTATTACACTGCTGATAAATAACGTGTCGAACATGCAGAAAAACTAAACTAATTACATAGTAGCACCAGTGTGAGTATAAAAAAATCCTGATAACAGCTCTATTACCATGCATAGTCTATCATGTGTTCATTCTTTTGTTATGAAAAATGCTTTCATAAAAGAAAACTAGGTGTTGCCAAGTGTGGAAGATTTTTTGTCAAAAAATAGGATTGGATGATCCTAAGAAAAAAAATCACGGCGTATCGGTCAAGGTCTAATTAAGATAATGAGTATTTTACACGTTGAATTGAAGCTCGTATACAAATTGCCCTTAAGGTATTCATGCCGTCAAAATACCTACGTCAAGGTGCTAAAGAATTAAGATTGTTAGTGGTTAAGGCAAACTTTCAACAATGTCAGCTCAAGGGCCTCATAAACAATGTCAGATATCAGACAGGATATTGCTCAGCATCAATATACGTATACTATAGTAGTCTACTACATATAAAAATTGTAGAGAAAATAGGACGTATTCTGCATGTTAAATAATTTAAGTCCGTGTTTCATTATGCTTTGCCCATGGAAAATCAATGTTAAATACCAGCGCCATCTATGATTCATCCTATGAAACAACTCGCAGAATTTAAATGATATAGAATCAGAAAACAACAACCTTGAAGACCCTACTTAATAGTGGCATTTCGCTTGGAAAAAATTATATAGGGCCATATACATGTTTTGTTTCCATATATCTCTGAGAACATGTAAATGACGTTTTATGTCGATGTATGGAAAAAAACCGTGGACTTAGATGATTTCTCAAGTGCTAATATGACATAGTGTATATTGAATATGCTCATGTAGAGATATGGATGTATGGTCATATATTCCCATATATGGGTCTATATTTCCATTATGCCTAATTTCTGATATGTTTAAAATATCAAAATTTCCCATCTATCCAAAATATGAAATTTCCAAATATATCCATCAGTACTGTAACTGATCCATATATAATTTTTTCAACTGGATTTAACGAAATTTCCATTATGGACTGAAATTAAGTGTTATGAAGTTGACCATACGTGCATGACACTCTGAAATCCTTGTGATTTATAGGGCATGTGTAACTATATAAAATTTCTCCATTGAGCGATTTCTGTATCCATCACAGTTAGTGACCATCAATGTCGATTTAATGAAGTGTTAAGCATGTTTTTGCAATGAGACATCAACTAACAATTTTGTTTGATGAAACCTGTTTTAAATCCTCGATTTACCTAATGAAACTGTTGTTTTCGGTAACATGCGTGATTGCTTCAATTTCTTGCAGGCCATTGCTATTGCTCAGCCATGGCACCACCAGGTGGCGCACCATACAAGTTAGGTCAAGTGCAATGTGCACGTGTGGACTGAATACGTCATTTCTTATATGAGCGTATTTGCAAAACTATACAGCTCTCAAATACACGTACAATATGTCGGCGGTCCTTTGAAGTTATTTTACTTGAAAAGCAAGTGGTTCATTGAACTCTTAATTGAAGTTGATACTCAAAGCACCATCTACTGAGTAATCGTGCAGCTCTTCGTTTCATGCAAAGTGTCTATTATTGATGAGAAGGACCTTAACGGTTGCCATGGCACCCTAATTAGCATAGTCGACGGAAAATGGTGTTTTAGCATCACAACCATAGTATGACGCCATCTGGTTCACATTTTGGCCATGATCTCAAATTTTGTAATATAAACTTCTTGGCATACAATAAGAATAATTTGAATCAATTATTCAGGTTCAACATTTCTTAACGGAAGAAGAGTATGGATTCCAGGTGTAAAAGTTAAATATGGCACATGTGTGAATATATATGGGAAGAAATTTCATAAATGGACATATCTGGAAATGAATTCCTTTGCAACTGTTGTTTTTCCGTTTACTTAGTTATATTTTCCACTGGTGGAAAAATAGTATATGGATATAAATGTATGGCATTTATGTATATATCAGTATTCATCCACGTATATGTATGTCCTGTATATCTCTACCTGCAGTTGGGTATGTTCAAAATCATACACTGTATGTGCCATATTACAAGTTCCATATAAAACGCCATATATGTTATATCATATCTTTTCTTGCCAATGCTGATGTTTTATGACCATATTAATGGAAACTATCAGATGAATCATTATTTCAATAAAGTAGGTTTCCAGTTCTTGACAATGCCACCCCTAATATCCCAAAATGGTTAATTCTCAATAAGATGAGAGGCAAAAAATACAATCTTTTAAAAGTTAAACCCATTTAAGACGCGAATATCTGATTTTTATATCGATATTTTCTCTGCTTTTCTTCAGGCGAAGAGAAAATATAAAAAAAGGTGAATTCTTTCGAGATATCATTTTGACATTTCGGGATAAAACGGATCGAAATGTGGGCGTTCATAATACCAATGAATAAATTAAGCTCTGAAATCAGTGTGGCAGAAATTTGTTCTATCGATTTTTAAGCTTTTCCCCCCCCCCCCACTTTTGTAACATTGGCGTTGAGGGAACACCCAGAGCCCCCTAGCGATTTAAACTTGAAATTTTCCCATCGCCTTATATAAGCATTTTAAAAACGTGTAGCAGGTTTTAGTAAGAGCGAATGCCCGTAGGTGTCGCTAGCTTCTAGGGTCATTCATCACTTTCGATGGCTTCTGTATATACATACTGCCTTTTACCTCTTCTTTTAATTATTGCCATTGGTTGTCCACTTTATACGCCCTAGGGGAAAGTGAAATGGAGAAAATAAAATTGACCGTCTGGGCCCGTGTCTGCCTACTTGCAATGATTGATTGATTTACCGTATTTCGGATAAAAAAAAACAAAGTGAATAAACGCCTGGAATTGGTTCAGATTTAGAGACGATAGAACAATCAAGCTGCATTGGACGGTATCGAATAGTTTTTTTTTACATTTAGATTAATCGTTATCTGATAAAATGTTCTGTTAAATTAGTATTTTTCTCAACTAAAATGACGATGACTTACATGAGTACACTTAAAAAGTTTTGAACAAATCTGTTAAATTTTGCAAAATAAAGATAACAATAACGAATCAAGTTCAAGGTATATACTACATGCATCAGTTCGTAAACAATGCCTCGTGAAAAGTTTTTAAAATCCAAATTGTATATATTTACCGAAAAGGTACTTACGTATTATCCTAGACTACCTCAACCGACTGCTCCCATCCTAGCCTAATCTAACCTCACCTTGCATTTTGTTAGGATAGGATAGGATAGGATAGGATAGGATTGGAGCAGTCGGTTGAGGTAGTCTAGGATAATACGCAAGTACCGAAAATATATATTTCCCTAAAATCAGGTTGGACAATGTATTTTTGCATACAAAATGTGCATATTATGGTAATGTTTTTGGTTAATAAAGTTAGTTTGACATTTATTTTTAGAATGAAAAAGTTGAAAAAATTATATAGGGTCACATATGCCTAATTTCTGATATGTCCAGATGTCCATATACTCTACATACTCGCATGCACATGTCCATGAACATACAAAAATCGACCTTGAAATAGCTAACGCCATCTAACGAGAAGAAATGTAAAGATTTATGGAATTTGTATTCGTTGTATAATATAGTATATATTTGAGTCATTAGCATAAGAAAAACATTAAAAAGACATGGAAAAATGTATAAAGGACTCCACCCAAATCGGAATATAAAATATATAAGATCACCCATCAAGTTTCATGCTTGCATAAAAGCAATTTTACGTGTCACCAAGGCGCCATCAAGCGGAATATTTCGTAAAGTTCGCCTACCTTTTATCTTTTATATTATGCGTCATATTATTGATAATTGCAGTTTTCTCTTTATTCAGCATATATCCAATATAACTATACACAAAATACAAAAAAAAATAACACAATTAATTAAACGGTCTTATAATGCAGCTTTTATATCTTTCCATACGCAGCCTTTTAAAAAAAATCGTTATCAAGAATGTATTTCACGGTTTTAGGTCCTCGTTAAAAGTAATCGAAAATTTATAGTACTTAATGCAAACCTTAGTTATTATAGTTAACCTTGTCAACACATCTTTTATGGTGGGTTGCACCAAGATCTTATTACTGCATGCATGATAGAGCTAAGAGATTTAATCTCTAATTAAACTAATCGGAATTAGTTGGTAATGTAAAACAAAAAACATGCATAGTATCATTTCGTTGGCATCCTGAGGATTAGCTAAATCGCGTGAAAACAGTTTTCATTCAGAGCAAACAGGAAAAAAACCCAAGCCAGACCTTCTAATTAATTTAATTAAGTGCGTGTGCTACTAATGCATATTAATGATGATGAAATTTACTATTTACTCGCTCTCTCCCACATATGCCACTTTACTTGAACGATATTTACTTTTGTCTTTGACAGACTAAGCCGAACACAATGCACAAAGAAGTAAAGAGCTGGGAGTTTTTGCACGTTTAATTACATTAACTACAAAAATGATTTATTTGATAAATTCCAATGAAAATTAAAAACGCCACTTCAGTAATGTTTTCTTTACACCACTTGCTATCAAAACTTGATTTCAAAGTGCAAAATTTGGCATTTTTAAAATTTAATTCAGTAATATAATCCTTTTGTTAATTTCCAAACATTGCCCTCCTGACAAAATATTTTTCTTCTTTAACACCGAGGACCTTTGGGGCCAAGTCAGCACAGAAAGGCGTTGACCCATGAGCCTTCCTGGGTGGAAAAATCACATATGGTGTATTTATGCAAATATGGACATGTCCATATGACAATGTACTGTATATGTCTTTACCATACTACATATGGACATACATCAACTGGTTAAAGAACAACAGTAAAAGGTATTATTAATACTTGAGAGAGGAGAAGTTTTGTCTCTTTATATAGTATTCAGTACAAAGTGTATTAATTATCAATTAATTAGTTTGGTTTACCAATCTTGGTAAAACCCACTGGCACTGATACGAAGACAGAAAGCATAGAAACATTGTATATACATAGAAGGCATAAGGAACGGCGATGTCCAGTTGACTTCAACCCTACAATTAAGGGTCATTGATTATAAAATAGCCAGCACGATTAAGTCGCACAGGAGGCTACTTCAGTGCACTTCATTGGACACTTAAACAATCATTAGTTTGCGGATTCATTTTTCATGAGTGAAATGCATCATAGTGTCCCCTGTCCGTACAACGTGTCAGCAATACAATGAAATATTAGTCTAGAGAACTATGGGATGTCCGGTTCTCTTGAAAAATAAGGGAAAGCTGTCAAAGATTCACGTCTTTACACCTTTAGGCTAGTCTTTTGTGGATTACTCAGAATGCCATGAAAATATATATACATGAAAGAGTAAATTCTGGATAAAAAAAATGTTGATATAGCATTTCAAAGACGCTTTTAGAAGTAATTATCCATGTAGTAATTTCAGAAAACCCTTCTAGAATTTCTATTTTTACAGTGATGTTCCGGGTGGAAAAATTATCTATAGGGAGATGTATGTGTAATATGACACGTATATAATTCTATGCATATTGAATATTCCCATGTAAATATGGACAAATCCGTTGATTTATGGTCGTATGTATTCCATATCTGCCCAATTTCCAATGTAATTTTGATATTTAATAAAATATTTCATGTGATTGGTAAAAAATAATGGCCTTGGCAGCATAGATTAATGAAAGATTTCGCTTGAAAGTATTAGATGTTATAGCTAATATTTTTTAAATTTATTATTCTAGACAGGTAGGCATTATGGTTGACCACATTTCCTACATGAATAAGTCAAGAGGTCAGCATTGTTATTTTAGATGCCGATTTTCTAGCAAAAATGATTAAAATCACAAAATTCAACTTTTTAAATTTTTTTTTTTTATCAAATTTTGTTTCTGCCAAATCTTTTGAAAATTGTGTTGCCAATTTAGACATACAACATGTTATTTTACCATCTATCTTTGACCAGGCATTTTCCCATTATGTAGCAGAACTCAAAAAGGTATAGTTATTGTGTATTTTCTATAAGAAAGCACGCTTCGCAAATTTCATGGTAAATTTCCATCAAGGTGAGGGCAACCCACCAGACAATGCTGCACCTGAGGCTGCAAGCTTGTGCTCAAGTTTTTTCTTTTTTTTCTATCACGAAAAATAGCTATATAACTTTACATGCCACACATAGCTTTCGTCTTCTTTGAAAAAATACTGCTTATCATTTTTTTCCGTTTCGTTTTGTTATTATTATACTTTTATTTTTTGTGTACAACAAGAATCAAATTTGTACAAAGACTAGCTGTTTTTTTTTTTGTTTTTTTGTAAAAATCTAAGACTCTGGATCGTGATGGAGGATTTTTGTTGGTACATTTTGCTAGCCAATTATAACATGCATCTACAGCCAGTGCATGTTAGCTATAATATGAATGTATTGTGAAAACTTGACTTTACAAGTATCATTCACTGAAAACTCAAAATGTGCATTGACAGTGTATTTATGCACATCGAAGTTTAATTTTTGATATAATGCACAGCAATTTTTGTAAAATTTTAGCAGTATGTTGATCTGCACAGTAGTGTTTTCAAAACACAGTAGAATGTAATATGTGATGTACATGTGCATTTTGACATTCCAAATGTGTTATATTGCATATAAAAAAGGTAATTTTACACAATATGTGTGCGCAACTGTTTTACACATTTTTGTGCTTTTTTGCACATTTTGAGTTTTCAGTGTTGTAACCATATTGCAGTTACTGCATGTATGCAGTAACAAAGCACAAAAAGCAAGTTTCTTTATTTGGCTATAACTACAGTATACATGCATAGTTCACTGTACTTTTAGCCCACGATGACTAGAATTATGAGTGGGCTAAAGTAGAAAAACCGAATTTAAAAATACCCACAGAGACAACATACAGTTTGAAAAGTAAACATGGAATTGTTTTAGATAGATACCCTGCATGCTTGTCCCATAACTACACTAACTCGTTTGCATTTCCATATCAAAACTAACACAGACTATACCTTTTGTGGGATCTAGATCAAGTGTCCTGGATTGTCCAAATGAAACTTTTAGGTTTTAATCTAGTGAGCAAATCGTATACATATAGCTAAAGACAATATATTACCCAAGCCCCAAAAACCATTGTATCTTTTTAAACTGTCTACTGCAAATGTGTTTCAATTTTACTAAATTCTTGAAGATTAGTTGTAATTAACAAGATATACAAAGCTGAAAATAAGGCCATAATAGGGTGATGACCAAACTTTTTGACAATTGTTGGCAACTATATAATGTTATGCAGTATTCACATCAGTATACAGAACATTCGTATATCTGTTTAGCATGCCAATGTGATCACTGTGGCATAACCAATAAGGTGCACTATTCTATCTGTTCGAAATTACTGATCAACTGCTTAAATTTAAGCATTCCAAAAGTAATTGTTTCTGACACTTAAAAAATGAACACAAGGTTATCAACGAATTCGATATTGGTCGTCACTATAAAGATCCACTTCTAAAAAGGTGTATATATAGCAAGAAATTTCTCATTTTTATGTAGATTAATTCATTTTTGGTTTCCTTCTTCCCTTCCTCAGTCGTGATTGGCTAAAGCAGTGAGGGGAAAAAAAGAAGGCTATGTGGCATAATGCAATTTTAATGACTCGGATTTGAACCTGGATAAAGTAGAGATATCTGGAGAGGCGTAGGTAGACCTTTGAAGAAAATATTAATGCGTCTTGCCCTCCTTAATCCCTTCATTTGATATGGGAATTCCAAAGGCAGGCTCCATTCACGGGCAATGGCATTAAAACTGACAAATTTCCAAATGCACTCAGGGTGCGAGACCTGAAAAGGCAAATTTCGTCCCACTTTTCTTCTCCTAATTGAAGTTGAATTCAGCAGAAGGGGTTTATAAGGCGCAATTTGAATGAACAGCGCTGTTTATTTTCAAAACGGATAAAAGCATAGGCTTCGTTCAACATACAGCCTAATCCAGAGCTCTTAAGTATAGGACTCAAGAATTTTATTTAGAATTTATCGAGCAGTTTCCTGCAAATATATCTCAAACATTCAAGCAATGCTCAACTTTTCAGCAGTAAAAAATTTCTTCCAAAAACTATGTGCTTAATTAATAATTTAAAATGAACACGAATTTTGAAAAGTATACGCTGTAAAATTGATAAAACCGAACATTTAAAAGTGCTCTACAAGAAGAACTTAGTAAAATTTTCATGCACAAACACTCATAACAGAATTCAAGAGAACAATGAGTATCATACTCGCTTGCTGTAAACATTGTTTAACAATAAAAATCAATCAAAAAAACTATCGAATTGTAAAGGTCAATCGCCTGTTGAAACCTCTGGTCAGAAAACTGGTGCGCAAACTTTTTTCCGAAACCCTGTTTTTGTTTCTTGTTTACGCTGGTGCGTACCGCCTTCCTTAAAGGATAGTATGTGAAAATCCTATACTTCCATCAAATTAATTGTTAAACATATTAATTTTTGAATAAGTTTTCTCATGCAGATGTTTTGATATTAATATGAGGAGCTAGTATGTCTGCAGGGTCTTATAATTTACACGCATTTCATACCATAATTAACATTGAACATGCTTAAAATAAAAGAACATTTTTAATTTGCTTTCATAAATCATAATTTACAAGTTAAAAACTTAACTTCAGATAAAAAAAACTTTTACCAGTTCCTGAATGGTTTTAACTTTTTGAGATTCACATTTGAGATATACAGTAGCTACTACAAATCCAGATCCTGATTGATTCAACATATCAGCACCATCTATATACGTATGATACATTCATGCAGCTGGAAGGTTAAGAATTTTCAAGAACGAAAGGTGCTTGTTTAAAATTGGTTCTTTCAAGGAGATAATTATCATAAACACCTGTAAACTGTAATTAATTTTATTTGCATAAATATCGCATAAACAATGGACAAGCTAATTAAACTATAAGACTAATAAAGTATATTCCTGTCTCACCCAAGCCAATTTTGGGTCCGGAAGTCTAAATTATTAGGAGTTTTTTTTTAAAGTGAAGAACAGATAAGTTGCCTGTCGTTTATCACTTACCATGAACTGGGGAGAAATCAGGGTTGAGGACTAGAAGAAGTTTTGGTCGGATGCTTTCGTTGTTTGTGTTTAATGGCGTCTGAGAACAATTTTCACGAAGGGTCAAACGAGTTGCGAGCTAATCACAGTTTAAAACTGCATGCAGTTTTGTCAAATATACAAGGCATGCATGAGTAATGTACCCAGACGTGGTTTAGTCATGTTTATAGTAGTTTATATTTCCTGTTGATATGACTTGTCTCATGACCTTCCAATGTATACTTGCCTTAACTGCATTGGAAAGTCCACGTCTCTTTTGTCGTATCACTTGAAGCGAGGAAACACAAAAGTCAAACAGTCGTGTTTGGAAGTCTCTTGATAGGAGTTATACAGCACGTCTTGGATGCAACAAGGGGCAATACATGTATGGAATGGTCACGATATATGTCTTGTTGCCCTATAATAGCCTGTTTCTTTTCGATATATGGTAAAGACATGTATGCAAGATGTTTTGTACCACCCATTCTTTGCAGTGAAATCTTGTAGTCTTTCTGTACTGTAACAATATTTTGAGTTCTAAAACACAAAGCACTGTTTCTACTTGTGCAACACAAAATTGTGCTAAAAATTCGAGATGTTTACAAGTCAGATTTCCAATGATGATGGTGTCGTATTGCAATGGCTTTCTGCCATCTGTATGATACAGGGTCGTTCCTTGAATGTTGGTCAGTAGGGGAGACCGGGGCACAGTGGGTACATTTTTTTGTGGGAAAATATGTAACTTGTAGAATTTTAAAAGAATAACACAGTAATATACAAGCCTTCAGGATCTGTATACATTTTGTGATCGTTTTAGAGCTACAAGTTTTATTGCTATAAAAGATTAAAGTTGGTCGCGCAGACTGTCCGACTGTGCCCCATACACCGGGGCACAGTGGGACATGGCATGGGGTGCAGTGGTCCACGCGAAATTAAGTCAAATTTTACAAGAAAACGAACACCACATTGATAAATTGTGTTTAATTCAGCAAGTCGATTTAAAATTCCGAGTATAAGTTACAAAAACAATTAAAATTAACCGTGATTGCAGCAGCTTTCCTATTTTCACTGGTTACTTGTCCAAATGTGGGTTTTTCTATGATTGTGAACCATCTTTACTTTAAAATAAATTTAAACATGGTTTTTATTTAAAGTTATATATATGATTAATGAGAAAACAAAAAATATTTTCCAAAATCATTAATTGGGGTATGCTGGGACATGTCCCACTGTACCCCATCATGTTATGGTCCACTGTACCCCGTATAACCAATTTGATTTGAATAAGGCCTTACAACTGACTACATGGCTAATGAACATAAACTTTAGTTTGAAATTATACCTGGATAAATACTCGTCAATGGTATATTGCAGCATTACTAATGTTTTATAATTACACCTAGAATAAAAATCCAATTGCTAGTTGAATAATTACTTTTCAAGAACAAACACTTTAACTGCAAATATTTTCTTCTATACTTGTGTCAGATCGCAGAAATTTTGGTTAATGAAAGAGTGCTGCAGAAAGCTTTTTTGCAAATCAAAAGCATTGGGTTGCTGATAAAACCTGATTTTGTAAAGACGTTGTACCACTGTGCCCCGGTCTCCCCTACCTGATGTAAACTCTAAAAAAGGTATGACATGTAGAACCTTTAGGGGTTCAAATGACTGCCTATTGCCTAAAGAATTTTTGGTGGCATTTATTGAACCTTTCCTCTAGTTCCTAAAGGTTCTATATTTTACTAAAGATTTAGCTCTTGTTATAAACATTCCCTCGAGAGGGAGCTGTAGTCGCAGCTATTCCAGTTATATCGCCAAGTTGGAATTTTGCAAAAAAAAGTGGGTTAAGCAGTTTTTATAAGTTCTAGTGGATTCGATCCTGCAACTTTTATCTGTAGTCCAGCAATTTAACATCTTGGCCATCACACATGATCTAAATAAAGGAGTTGTGGAGAGTGGTAGAGAAGCGTGCATGGTCTTTAAGACCCTTCAAACGCCTCAGGGCAACAATGTTCTATTAAAGAACCTCTTGGGTGTCAAAGAATCTTTCTCTAATTACTGGAGACAATATACGTGTATAGGTGGCATTAGGTGTAATATAGAACCTTTCTTTGACACATTTTACACTTGAGTGTCCTCATCATTCCATATAATCCCCCTCCCTGGATTCAGCATTGCATACCTTTTTAGGTAGCATTTCAAGTTCTACTCTGGCAATGGCATTGCAGGCAACGACAAGTTTATTTTTTGAGTCGAAACTTGGCTGTTTTTAATCTCGTGGAACTTGATTGAAACAGATCCGTTTGCTTGTCTTTTCAACACTGTTGCGACAACTCTTTTTAAAATTAAGCGTTCAAACAATGTATATTTATCTCCCTCAATGTTACGCCACCCTGGAAAAGCAACGATGGACGACTACATTTATTTGCAGCTGACACACAACGACACATGGTGTTTCATAAGACGTTGGCAGACAGCGAAATCTATTGGCATACAGTTCCACCCCACATGACAATGACGTCATGAACATCTCCACTTTTCTATAGCTAACTGCATATTCGCTGGCAACAATTGGTAGAATGTTGGGCCTGAATCCTAGGAGAGAAAAATCTAAAATGTCTTGAGACAAAATAGAATAACATAAGCGAGGCATGCCATGTTAGATGCTACATAATATAAGATGTTAATTATGTTAGCGATGACAGATAATCCCACTCCATGAAAGGACATATCAGAAATTAGGAACATGTATGGAAACTTATATCCATGTATGCCAAACACTGTATGTGATTGCCTACTATACTTTGAGAAATATTTTAAGTCCACTTTTTTCTTTCATACATAGCCATTTTTCCCCCGGGTGTATGCGGATTAAGCAAGAATTTTGTTTGTATTTCATTATAATGCCTCAGAAAACTTAGAAAACAATTAAATGAAGTGTTGCTTAAAGTAAATTATATGGGGGATGACCATAGATGGCGCCGTTTTGCATCAACTGCGTTCGCCCTGGTATTTGCATCGTATACTTTGTGGAAAACCTTCAAGGTAATCTCACCTTTCTGGTGAAATTATCGATTGCAGATGCGCATAATATCTATCATTAATGGCAAATTATCTGTTAAAAGCGTTGCACGAAGATCATAAGCTAGGAATATGAGGCGCACTTATTGGCTCGTTTTCTCCTCCATCACGTGGTCCATGGCGACCTTGATTGGCGAGCACTGGAAGACATTGGTTCAGAAAAGCCCATCCATCAATCTGGTTTCGACGCACCAAAACCATCCATCACCGGATCTGACGACAAACCACACAATTGGATGGCTGAGAGTGCTCAGTTTTTTGATTGGTCCTTCTCAATAACAAACATTTTTTTGTCTTTCTTCCTTCCAAAACTATCGATTTTTAGGCAATTAACGAGAATCTCTCTCCACGGGTGTTGATGAGATTTCGGGCGAGTATGGAAACATTGAGGGGAAACATGCTAGAATGACTTTAATAATTCCAATTTCCAACAAGAAACGTGTCATGGCGAATAAATGTTCCCAAATTATAAGCGTTTGAACCCAATCACCGAAACACTGAAGTAGTGGCAGATTGAATGCAGGGTGTCACCTACTCAATACTCTATGTACATATATAGAAAGTGGGGTCCTGATGAAGTGAGGCCCCTTAAACATTTCCAACATGTATCTTTAAAATTTCAAAAATGCAATTATACCAATATGTCTTGACATTTAGTATCTATTGTATACTTTCTGCTGAATATATGTACAATATATACAGTACTGTATGTACATTGAAATATACTTACCAAGTGGATTTTGCCAAGCATTCTACGTAGATGGCGCTGAGCGTTGAATTTAGGTTCTTTCCCATGTCTTCATGGACTCCAAGAACGAGTTAATTTTCTTTGGTGCAGTTTGGCCACGCCCCTTCATGTCCCCTGTTGTTTTGTCCAAGTGGTATCGTTAAAAGGATTCATTTCAAACGCATTTGTTCACGTGTTTGACCATTGTCCAGATAGGATTTTCCAAGTGGGATTAATTATAGAAAATTACGCCGCTTCAGCTTAAATAGGTTTTTCTCGGATTTCCACTCGATGCCGCCATTTCCCCCCTGTTTTTCACAATTTACCCATCGCTCACTTCGAATGCCCAAACCGTTGGGGGGGTGATTGACAAGCCTGGGGTTAGAACCTGAACTTTCAAGATGGCGGCCGTCCACGTACGGCGAATAGGGGTGCGACGCTACACCCTTCACTTTTATTATGTTAATGAGCCGTTAGCTTGGACAATAACCTGCTATTTTAAAACGAAAAATGTTCCCAAAGGCTATTTTTGCAGGCTGGCAAATGGCAAATCCTGTTGAGGAACACGAATTTTAAACCTGAGTTTAATAATACGGTCACACTGATGGGGGAAACTAGTTTAGCCTCCTTTAACCTCATGGAGCCCATGCCCGGATGACGTTTTTCATTGGTCATAATAACATGGTGTCAGTGAAGTATAGAATCGATTGACAATCCAGTATGAAAGGTTTTGGGCACCAAGTTCCATCTTGAAAAGTATATACGTTTTTTGAATTTTTGTGTATTTTCATGAACACAGAATGCTCTGAATATACAAACTATTGGATTTAAGGTAACATGTTTCCTGAAAACCTAATCAAATACAACACTTTTTTTTGTCGTGATATGGTATGTCACCCTATGTGTGTTGATCAAATACATTCAAGCGAAATTATGTACATATAGTAAATACAAACACAGTTGGAAGTTGTTTATTTTCCGATTATAATTCGACGAACTCTAGTTCATAAAAACATTGATCAAAAGGGTTTTATGTTTGTAAAAGTACACACCTTCGCAATTCATAAAAAAGGGCGGCTGCATTCCACTTTGGAATTGTAAATACGTGTATGATAACATGTCAATCATGATATATATATATATATAAATATATACAACCTTTAAAATATATATATATGATTAATTTACGATATATACACGTATATATGCTGTTGCTGCGTGGTGACGCTTACCTTCTAATTCAGATTATTATATTTTTTTATATATAATTTAAACACTATATTCTAAGAAATCTAAATAAAACTTTAATGTCCACAATTTCCAATATTACATGATTTGCAAAGCTTTGTCTCAAATATGTCTCTTGAAAATGTGCAGATGTTGTCAATGCCTCACTTAACGTAAGTAAGCAGTGAGTTTGTAATTTTGAGATTTTAAACCTGGTTCTTGTTGCATGTAATTGGCGCGTATAATGGCCATTACATCGTGACATTAACGGTTAATTCGCGTTTCAAATTCAACATTGGTTAAGTATGCGATCTTTAGTTTTTGGGGATGACCCGCACTCTTGTAGCTCCATGACAGTATCCCTAGCGCTGGGTCGTGAGACTTCTGTCCCGGTTTTTCAGGGGTGAAAATTAAGGGGGAGAGTGTAGGACTACTCGATTGAGACATGCCTTTCATAGAGCCTTACAAATAGCGCATGACTCTGCAATAATTTCACTCATGCGCTTATAATATATAAATAAATGCTACAAAAAAAAAAGATGGCTGCCTGCAGGGGCAGGAGGACACAGGCAGTGGATTTTTTTTCTACCCCGACAGGGTTTTAGGGATAGAATCCGTTGTGCAGAATCTGAGTTTCATTCTTAAGTGATCTGTTCGTGGGGTGAGGAACAATGAGAGCCAAAGTCTGGATATACAATCGATATACACATAAGTATATAAGTAGATTAAATATAAAAATCCTCCTTTGGTAGTTGGTTGGGGAAGCCCCTTCGTTTGCGCCACTCTTGCTGATACTGTATCTATAGGGTACACCAGAGGACCAATATGGCGGCACCCACCTGCCAGACTGCAAACACTGCAGGGTGTGCATTCATAGTCAGGTTTTCTATTAGACATCTTTTATTACGGAAGTGGCGAAGTAATGCTCGACTATATACACCATCTTGACTGCTCATGTCATTGGCATGTTGTACCAGGGACATATCATACATTGGGTATATAAAGTATATTTATGTCCATATATCCCAATGTGTGACCATACATCCACGAATATGTCCGTACAAAAAACGCCATATAATATATATATGCTGTGAATATGGACTTAATATGGTCCTTTATAAATTTTCCACCCGAATATATATATGTATAGTACATGTGGGCAGTCCGTATACTAATTCTTAAAATGGAGTAACTGCATGGGGTGTATACTAGTAATGGTTATGGTAACTGATTTGTAAGTATTGACAAACCTGCCCCAAATGATATGCCAGAAAAAATGAATTTTACCAATGCATATCTCCACCCTCTATAATTGGATAAACTTATGTGCGAATTTTATTTCGAACTTGTACCTTTACATTACTAAAAACTGCAAAAGAATGACTGTCATAAATTTAGCACAATTGGCATAGTTAAATATTAACAGTGGTTTAAGATCGCGAAAGATTTCATTTGATATGATGGAAAGAAATGTTTTCCAACCATTGAACTAAGGGACCGCAGGTGTGCCTCATCTTTACTTCATGTGTGCCATGAGCACCGTGATAACCGAGGAAATATCATGTTTTACAGAATTTTGTTTCTATATACACTTGAATAACGTTTGTTTGTGTTATCAACTTGGCAACCTGTGTTTTTGAAAGGATGTGCCGCGACAATTTTCGACCTAGTTTAGTGTGCCATGAGCTGAAAAGGTTAAAAACAATGCAATAAGGAAGATAGAAGAAACCGAATACATTTGCATTGAGTTTTCAATAAACTTTGTTGCCTGTATGTAGATATTCTCAACTCTGTGCTGTAGTCAAAATTTCAGCAAGATCAATGCTTGATTAATCTTTCCACCAAATTCATCTCACATTCCTCACTGGAGTTTGGTACTACTGCAACTTTAGACATAGGAAATTGTTAAACATTGGGTTCAGACTGAAGATTTTGTTTCAGTGCACGAGGTTTAGTCTTAAAATCCTGCAAGAAAATGTCACATTCTGCCATCCTTGGAAGTTATAAATGAATGCAGAAAATACACTTGTGTAAATAAATTGCATTTCTCGTTTCACTGACGTTTTAAAACCCGAAACTGAACTTAAAAGGGGCGACAATGTCGACATTGCATCAAGATTTGAAAAATGAAACTACAAATTGGGGGCAGATAAAACATTTTTTCCCTTAAAAAAAGCCAGGCTCTGAAATGTAAACTCGGTCCTAAGTTCTGGTTAAAACCCACTCGTTAGTTTTATGAGAAAAGTACGCGCGGGATTCGGAAAACATCTTCAAAATCACTTATCAAGTCCATTAAGTCAAGCCCATCACTTTAATATCAACTTCATATTATCCATCTTTCTTGATTCCTAATATAAATATACAATTTCTCATTTCGCAATTAGCCATTTGTCGGTGCCTATTAATATCGCGGACTTTAGCCCTTCGAATCCAAGATGGCCGTCGACTTCTTATTCAGTTGTCTCGGCACAAAAAGACGGTGATTAATTAGTCAAGAGTAAAAGTTATCCAGCAAAAGAATCACAACGAAAATAAATAGACGTTTTTGGGTTTTGAAAGCCACGCATTTATTTATTTTAATGGTCAAAGGTTAGAGTCTAAGGCCGAATATATAGGATAACTCCACCGATGTTTATACTAGGCTTAGCTGAGAATCTCTCGTGGAGGGTATGATGCTTGAGGGACTCCTCAGATTACATAATTTTTCCAGAATTTTGAGATATGCACTTCCATTACCATCACAACTATAATCTGGATGCGTTGCACATCCAAACGATAGCAAATCGAACTGATGACAAATTGCCAAAGTATGATCCAGTAATATCGAGTGAAACTAAATCATCACTTGATAAAGATACAGTATTCTATAAATTGAAGGCTATAGGTTGAGAAACTTTTAACCGCGTCCCCACCATCGAAACACGGAGCTAAAGCTATAGGTTTTTGAAAGCATGTTTGCAATAAAAGTTTGCTTACCAAGTTTTCGTCCCGATGTTTCAGCAAACTTCTGGGTGATTTTGCTTTCGAAAGCTGATCGCCCAAGAGGTGGTCGGGATCAAAAGTATTTTTTGGTAATTTATTATAGAAGTGAAGAGAGGAGGGAGCTATCATTTGCCTGGAAACAACTGTGGAAAACTGCAAAAACCACAATCATGGTAGGCGACCCGGAAATTGTACCCAGGTCTCCCGAATGAAAGACCAATAGCGTTACCAGTACCCTACCTATCTCAGTATACGATAGAGAGAGTTCCTACCTCTCAGTTTACTCTGCATGTGCGCTGTATGTCTGGCTGTATAACTTGGAAAATAATTGCATTTTAACAGTAGCTTTAAGAAAATTACACAAATTTCACATTAAGGGCATTTGGGCACGAATAAATTCTGAAGACAGTGTACGAGAGCATTTTCTTAAACAAGACTAGCATCTAGAAGTTGTGAACTTTGGGGGCTTTTGCTTTACGGCCATTTTAAGGCCGTTGTTCCACGGTCTTTCCGGTTAATCCGGTTCTGTAAAATGTCCTCCGCGCAAGTGTCCAGGACCTCTCAATTCAAATTTGCCACAATGTCCACCCCCACCCGCACTTGATCCAAAGCCAGGGGTGGTCCGAAATCTCGTCTTCCATCTTGACCGTTTTGACGCTTCTCCATTGTACCTCCAACTGTTCTCATTTTCTTGGCCATAAATTGCGAATCGTTTTCTGTGCCTAAAAAAACATTTGATTTCTACCCCCCCTGGTGGACGGCCCGTAATGATATTTGGCAATAAAAGAGGGGAACAGTGGGGCCACCTGGGGGGCTAGCGCACCTTCAGCATCCCTCTTTTAATTAGAATTAATCGCGCCATGGCCTGCACGAGCTGAATTTCTGGGGTCAAAGGTCATCTCTGGGCCTAGCCTAATTTCTGTTCCCCATCAAAGGTCACACCCTCTCAGGGTCAAGCGAATCGCCATTACAAATGGCTTCAAGATGTCTGAAGTGTGTCTGGGGAGGTTCGTGTTTAACCCGACCCAATCTCGTGTATCATGCAATAAGATCTCTATGACATTGCAAATGTTCATATCAACACTGAAAAAAAAAATCATCCGAAATCTATAATAATGCATGTGCAGGACTAAAATAGAACCATATCAGACCTATACGTATAAATAAGCAACATTGTTATTTCTGTTACATTGTATGAGACAACCAATTATACTCACAATGGAATTTTTGACGCGTGGTCAATTCACGCCATTGAAATTGCTCCAAAATAGCCAAATATTGGTTTTATGATGATGCAAGAGAGGATGGAAGGTGTCAAGTCTGTTGTATCAAAGTAATCCTCCTGTTCTACCCCTTTTGTTCCCATTTTCCTGTTGTTGACAGTATAGGTACCTACATATAGGATGGCAATGCTTACTTGCAAGTAATATCAAATCTATATAGGCGATTATCTTATAGTTTCAATGGAACTGTACAATAATACAGTCATGGATAGCTACCTTGCATTACTTTATCATATTGTATTTATGTGGATTCTAAAGAACATTTCTAAGCAATTGCTGGATATAGAACGGTTTAGAACTTTAGTGAGAGACTGCTTATTTCGTATTCTTATTTATCGTTGACTGTTAACTACGGTGTATTCTGGTTAATTGAGATGGAATCAGTGAAGCCCATTGGAGTTTTGGGAATTCAATTGGAGTCCAATGTAGTATTATTGAAGTAGATGAAAGTTCATTGTAGTGTTAAGGAAATCGAATGAGTCCAATGTAGTCAGTATGTAATTCTATAGTGAAGTCCATTGGAGAGAATTGTTGTTTCAGCGAATCCATTGTAGTTCATTGTAGTTTTGCGAATTCAATTGGAGTCCAATGTAGTATCATTGAAGTAGATTAAAGTTCATTGTAGTGTTAGGGAAATCGATTGAGTCTAATGTAGTCAGTATGTAGTTTTATAGTGAAGTCCATTGGAGTGTATTGTTGTTTCTGTGAATCCACTGTAGTGATAGGGAATTCAATTGGAGTCCAATGTAGTATTATTGAAGTAGATTAAAGTCCATCGTATAGTGATAGGGAATTCAATTGGAGTCCAATGTAATATTATTGAAGTAGATTAAAGTTCATTGTAGTGATAGGGAAATCGATTGAGTCTAATGTAGTCAGTATGTATAGTTCTAGTGAAGTCCATTGGAGTGAATTGTAGTTTCAGTGAAGTCCATTGTAGTTCATGGTAGCTTTAGTGAAGTCCAATGGAGATCATGATAGTTTTAGAGAAGTCCATTGGAGTGAATTGTAGATTTAATGAATCCGTTGGAGTGTACTGTAGTTTTCGTAATATCTTAAGCTTCGTGCTAAGTCAAGATGACCCCTGACACTGGCCCTGTTCTGTTTCTTTACCAAGCCGAGCCAATGCAGGGTGTCTCTCACTGTCTAATGATGCAATTGTCCCCGGGAACCCTTTCGGTAGTATCCTTTTTGTGTAAATTTAAGGGCGCCGGCAAAATTCATAAGGTACCGTTTTCTTTAGTATCGTATTCTGACTCTCAAAAAGATGTAGGGCAACCGGGAGGTCTTTGTCAAAACCCTATTGATTTCAAGTTTCATCTAAGTGTCCAAAATTTGCGAAGAACAGATGGCTGTATCCAAGGCGTCTTTTGTCAGGGCTATAAAACCAATCTGGTTGAGATTAAAGGAAATCCTTTCACGTGTTTCTTCTGCAGCGTATCACTTGTCCACTGACCACAACTTCCTTTCACTCCAGAAGATCCTTTTTCCTAAAATCGCACTGTTTTTCAATAAGAAATGCACTGATTTTTTTTTGAGGATTTCGCTAATGACTAACACTCAACAGGAATGCTTAGACCGTTACCAGTCCTGTATACGAAATAAAGTTAAACTTTTGGAACGTGGACAGTTTTATGACCGTCCTGAAATGTCCAACGGCCAGATACTGTATATCGTTAAGGAGACAATTCTGAAATTGTGGTGGCAAACCTTCACGTGATGGCCTGTGAGAAAGTGGACATCGTTTCTACTGTCCACTGCTCGAGGACACTGAAATGGACAGTCATGCACGACTCAAGACAAAATGAGGGATTCTCTTGGGAGCAATTCGTTCTCGGACTTGTCCTTCTTTATTTCAAATTGCTATTTCCAGCATTTTGTTGTTATTCCCTTACAATAAGCGAGGAGGAGACCAGAATACAATATCTTTCTTAGATCAAATCCCAAAGGTCTACTTTGTCCATTTGGCCAAATTCTCATCTCCTAGACAGGCATAGCCACTTAAAATGGTTGAAATTTCTCCCAGAGGGCAGCGCTTTTTTTCTTTTTCAAAACTAGAGCCAAAATATGTTCACGAATAATTGAAAGTACAAAATTGTGTATGTACCTACCGTGGCCATTTTAACATGGCATATGACAGTCGTGTTACCAAAACATGTTCAATTGCAGGTAGTCGTCGACTTACGACTGTTCGACTTTACGACCGTTTTGTGTTGAAACCTATGCAGTCGTAAGGCGAAGACTATATGCCAATTATATATATATACTCATGAATTTGTTGTATACACTGGTGATTGATTTTGTAACAACGTGTGGGGGATGTGTAACAAAACACATAAATTTACAAAATATATTTCTGAAGTCCAATTTGAATGTTGGCATGCAGTTCGGTTTCAACGAGGACATATTTTAATAACTTTTATATGAAAATGTCATCGAGTCTATTTTTCAATCAAATAACGTATATTCTTATTACTTTGAAATGTCAAGTTTTTTTAATGATGAAAAAGTATCATCAAAGGACGACCTTTAGAAACGCCGACTTCTTGTGACTTGTGAATGAAATGCTAACTGAGTGATGTGAAAAGTTTGAAAAATTTGATGACTGATGGAATTACCATTATAATATGGGTAAACAACTTAATGAGGCTTATCGGTGCATATGTGCAATAATGTATATGATGGATAGCACAAAAAGTTTTTTTTGCAATTTCCAAATTTTCAGCGAATTTTTCTAACAACGCATATCGTCAAATTAATGTACTGTCCTGGAAGATCAGTTTGATACCAAGCATGACACAACTACGACCAAACAAAAATTTGATAGACGATCCAGGACAATTCAAGATTTATAGAAAGTTGCACGTTAGGGAAACAAAAAACAAATGTAACCTGGTCTATATCCCATTAACTGCCAGTGTACAACTGGATATACGAGTCGACAACAAAATTGATGTCACGGTCATTAGCAAAGTAATAATTTTCAATTGAGACAAGTGAAAATATCCCTCGTCATGATATAGCATAGAGCGTGTTAATGGCTCGTTCTTCTTGTCTTTGCCACATATTTAAAAGGCATTCATTTCCAACATGCTTTATTACCGTGTTTACATGTAGTTAATAATATAAACAGCCATTAAATAAGCCATTACAAGAGTCTGTCCTAATTTATGCCCATTTATTACCTGGATATAAACCGCTAGCTTGTTTTTTTTTATTATGCTAACAGAGTTGTAAGTGCTGAACCATTTTGGTTTATTACCAGTATAATTACTTAGTTAACAAAACATTCAGAATTATGGGCATGAAATGAACGGCTGTCTAGTCTTATCACGCATCGCAATCCTATATGGCAATAAATGTTCAAATTATCAGCCCACTTGAATTACCGTATATTTACATAAATCAGGCTGCTGTTCATTCGATCCGCCAAGTGGCGCTGGTGGCCTCCATATAAGATACTGTAACTCCATATTTGAATAGAAAAATCGATATTTTAAGTTTTTAACGTGTGGACATGGAGTCGTTGTCATGGTGATTCCATACTGCAGAGATTAATTGCGTAAACCTTGATTAAGAAACTTTCTAGACCATAATTGTTATTATCAGTCATGTTGTTGTAAATCCAATATGGCTGCGCCCTTTTATCCCAGAAGTGGCCATTTTTTGTTTTGTTTTCAAAAGCAAGATTTACACTTGAGAGAATGCATTTATCAATGATGTATAAACCGCCATTCCTATAGTAACAAGGGCGTGGCCTTGTTGGAGCTGCCATGCTAAAGGCTCATGCGCCACAAGAGGGGGTAAAACCGAAATAAGACTTTTCTTTATAATTTTACCATCGTTACCTAAGCTTATGTCTGGAATGTTGCATACTCTTGTTACAATTTCAGTGCATATGGGTATGAGGTGTCTAGGTAGACACTGTATTGTCTTGAGAGTTAAAAGACAAGGGCATCACTAGTTCAAGAATGAATTCCCATAATTAATAATGTCCTGGTTCACAAGAAAAATTAAGTCCTTCTACATGTAGTATTGTTTCCTATATTCTTTCATCTAGACAAGTTTAGATTATGCAAGCTGCGGTTAAATTTGATTGGTCATCCTCATCATCAGTTAATTTCGGCTAGTCAATTTCAAATATACTTTTTTTTTTGTTCTCAGATACAAAAATTACTCGATTGTACAGAACACGCGTGTTGAACATTGTTTGATGGTGAATGATTTTGACACGCTGGTAAAAGGTGCAAAAAGAAGGCGGTGCTTAAAAATAAACACGCACAAAAAAAATCCAGTTTTGCTTTAGTTTATCAAAGCATTTCGAAGCCATTCAATACTAAGCGACGGCGCGCCGCCAACGGACGTTTGCCTGAATGAAAACAAGATGGCGGCCTATTATCCTCCCTTGTGGCCATCTTTTGAACTGCAACATTTTTTTTTTCTTCTCTCCCAAGTTTTGAGGTGGACCGAGGTCAATGTTTTTTTTATTTTTTTTTCTTCCAGCGAGGTAGATTTGTTGGATGTGGCATCTAGTTGGATTTGACTCGGTCGTAGGTGGGGTTTCCTATCACATTTTTCTGAGGGCCAAGGCACCACACGTAGTGGCGCTACCTGTCACTGTCAATCCGAAAAATGGGATAAAACCAAATGTTGCAACACCCCCCTCCAGAGGGCCCTCCACGCAATCTACATTCTTTTAACATGAAAACGTGATCTGGCAGCAGCCCCCTTTGGTCCACGCGAGCCAAATGGTGGATCAGCAAGAGGGGGCAATGGCGATTGGGGAGGTTGTATACCTCAACGAAATTTTTGTTTTTTTGTTTTCGCATAATTATACACCCTGTATGTCCACTGGCCAGCCTACGCTTTCATTTCACCCCATAAGCGCCAAGTGTTTAAAAACGCATAAGACCAATTTTGGGTCCTGTTTTTTTTGTGGGTTTTTTTGGTTTTGTGTGCATCTTACGCCCGTTTTGGCGCTGGGGTCAAGCGTGGAGAAATTGATTTTAATAATCCCTAGTTTGGATAAACATAGTGCAATTAAAGGCAATTTTTAAGCGATTAGATCTAGCGAAATACCTACGCTACAGGGTGTTTTTGGTTACCCCCAAAAGGAATATCTTGGTTTACTTTGATATGAAGTCAATACCCGCGACAATTATCAACATACCCGGGTGGTAAAATTATATATGTTACATATGGGTATATCAGAAATTGGACGTACACAGTATAAAACCCTACCTGCCAAAAATGAACTTAAAACAGCTTTTTAGTTTTTCTTTATTTTATTGCATAGATTTCGTCTAAACTGCAGTTTTCAATTCAAAAGTTGAGTTTTTCTTAAGTTTTTCTTAAGTTAATTTTTTGGCAGGGATATATGACATGATTGTCCACAAATAATCATGTATGATCATATTGTGCCAATAAATGATCATATATTTCCGAATATGAGAACATATGGCCAGACATCAGAGTACATGTCCATTTATCTCCATGTATAAATGGTCACATGAAACTGTACATGTACGCATTCAGCGCTAAATTAAGTCAAATGGCCCTGTATAATTTTACCACCCGGGTTATTTAACAATCACAGTGTATTCTGAACAATGGGACCAATGGATATTAGGACTTAACAAGCAAAATGCTATAGTAATATGCAATCCCTTAAGATTCATTTAATGGGGACAACCGCGTAAATGGACCATTCATGTTCCACAAATTCCAAAATTATGGAATTATTCAAGTAAATAAGTTTTGGGAAAACGATTTTGTATAGAATGTGTTTTCTATCAGATAATCAAATGTAATTATTTCTGTTCAGCAGGCCATCTTGTTAAAAATGTTGTGAATATCTGTTGAGATTAATACGAAAATAACAGTAATTAAAAGATATAATTAATTACTGAATGTTTATCAGATTAACACGTGGTTTGAGCCTGTTGCATTGGTGTTAGTCCAAGTATTTTGAAACCAATTGAAGTATTAAATAAACAAATCAATATTACACACATGAACACGTAAGTCAATGAGTTTTATACCAAATCAGTTGAACATTTTATTAATTTATCTACATACAAATCGTGAAGCCCTAATATAAAACAAAAAAAGGTCGACTTCTTATAATTACACCGCGTAGGACACGTCAAATGTAACATGCCCTACACTTTACACGCACATCATGTTCATGCAGTTGCATCGCACAATTTCAGACAATGTGAACGTTCCCAAATTTAGCAGTATAATCTCATTGATGCTGAGTTTAGGAACGTTTCATACATAAGTTTTCAGCTGAAACTGCATAATTGAGAAAAAAAAGCCAGTGTTGTAGATGTTGTGTACGAAATAAATACATCGCATTTTGTAAATGCAATGGCCCTAAACGCGAGGGCCTTTGGTTGGATAAAAAAGGTTTTTCGTGCACAAGAACCACAAAACTTGAGATAAAAATTAAAAAAATATACTAACAAGTCCCTGCTTGTCATCACCTAATTTTACAAATCTTCAAATTCACCCGTGAGTGTGTATAATACGTGTAAAATGTTAACAATAAAATTATCCAAACAATTAATCGTATACGTAATAGTGTACAATAATATCCTAGCTAAAGGACTCGTACTAGCGTTAGGCATGCTCATAAATTCAACACACTCAACACGTGACGTCATTAGCGCTGATGTTGAGCAGTTACCGGCTGTGATGAATATACGAACACCCTTGTTGGAATTCGCAGCAAGTTTTGGGAGGGTTAGGATTATTTTCAGTTAACGGAATATGGATAATAATAGCAATAATAATAATAATAATATTAATAATAATAATAATAATTATAATAATAATGACATTGTAAATGAGACTAGATAAAAATTTCTTGTTCATATCCCGCTTGTAAATTAGGCAAGATTGCGGCTGTGTTCATACCAATAGACCCGATCCTCAAAAGTCACGCTAAACGCAATTTTGCGAATTGTTTGCATATACAGTAGGCAATATAAAAATTCTCAACATATAAACACGGAAAAATATGCGAAATTATTTTTTAGGAATTTTGTTTTCGTATACTGAACTTTCATTTCCCAAATTCGCAATTTTGCGTGAATGCATCTCTTTTGAGAATCTACCTCCCGAACCGTATACATTGAATATGGATAGACTTATTTGTTGGCAGAAATTACGTGTATTTCTGGCCAATAAATTGACGTATTTTTGGGTAGTTTTCGTATACAAAATCAATTGATAGCAGCAAATTGGCAGGTGTGTAGAAATAATGCTTTGAAGCTAAACAGAGTTACTGTTAGCTAACATGTTTTTAACAATTCCCAGGTGAAAAAATGATATGTCACATATGTGAAATGCCATAAATGGATATATGCGAATATATACGTCCACATATAACCCAATCTCCATACGTGTTACTTTTCTGGGTACTATGAAGTTATCGGGCCTCAATTTACAGAGGCTATGTATACAATGTCAGATCGGATCCATCATACTGACC
>JAQGAE010000394.1:0-38812 GCA_034696685.1 Julus scandinavius | reverse complement strand
TGTCTATTAAATTGCACAAAACACTTTTGCTATCATGCATATATATTTCTGCGAATTGCTTAGCATTGAAACAGTTCCAAACATATTTCTAGAAATCGTAAAGCTTTAAATTCAACACTAAAAATACTTAATTTTTGAGTTGAAACAACCACTGATTTGCAATGAATTATTTAGAAGAGAAACATTGATAAAATCCAATTTTGTAAATTAAAATTCAGATTTTTTACATAGCACATTATCTATGGTTGAAAAAAAAACCACATAAAACTCGGTAGCATGTGTCATACATTATTCTGCCTGTTTTATTAATATTGGAGAATCATAAATTCTCGAAATAGGCTTTAAAAATTGCCATCTATTTAGCTCGCTGACGTCTTCATTGAGGACATTTACTACGGCCTTATTTATTCATATTTTATTTACGAGCAGTGCATAACGCACACCACCTTCTATATTAACCCCTGAAAAAGCAGGGAAATTTATCGTGTGCAAAAACAGCAAGTGAGCCTTAATAGTGAAAAAACAACCTAAAACATATCGATGAAAACATTGAAAGACTCTCGCAATCTCTTAGCTGAATTATGCCTTGCCATTGCCAGTTTGTTGAAATATCTATTATGCATATGGGAGAGTTGTTCTAAAAACATAAATTGCAACTAGAGTCAAGTTACATGCCCATATTCATTTTTAAAAGAACTCATTTGTTGGAATTGAACATTTATTTTTCAAGAAATGTTTTCTAGATATGAACAATAAGACCTCTCTCCATTTACAAGAAATTGGTTATGAATTGACAGACATATCATATTTCACTGAATATGACTTAATGGTTTTCAAAAATAATAACTAAGCTCATTTTGCCACTAAATAATGCACCTTCTTGACATGACAGTTCAAATAGTAAATAACTAATAAAATATTCAAACAGAATACATGATAGCCTACATCAACATGTCCTAAAGGTAGTAGACTAGATGAAATGCACAACAGGAGCCAACGTATGATAAATGACACTGTCATAATTTTTTATTATTTTACATCATAAGATTATATCCAAGCAGTTACAAATATATCATTACATTTAGTTAATGATGTTAACGATCATCATGAAATGATGCACGATAACTGTTCAGTCATCAGTCAGGCTTTGTTGTAAACGATCTCCCTCTGGCGAATTCCTAAAATATGCGGACCATGTTAAAATAGCAAAATTGCTTCTATTGTATCATAAATAAAATATAAATTTGTAAATACGTAAATAAAACAAGATTTAACTGCCATTATCACAGGATGATGTTTTATTTTGATACTATTTTTCTACATCTAAGAGGACACAAAAGTACAACTAACAGTGAAATTCTCAAAAATCATTTCTAATAATCATTTTAATAAGATTTTTAAAATCTTAAAATTAACATTCGTAAATTCCATATCCATTTTCGTCTCAGAATCAATCTTCAGATCTTTTAAACGTTTTTAGCCTTGGGCTTGGTGTGCATCATGCATTTTTTTCGCCCCTCTGGCCGCTAACCTAGCAATAGCCAAAGCAATCAGAGGAAAAATTCTCTTGTCCCTGTCCCTTGACAGTTCTTGGTTTACGTCCATGTCGGTGTCCTTCTGATATTCCGTCGGTGCAAGGTGAACGAGTGTCACCAATAACGAAGAGATCATAAAGATCACGAGTACTTTCATCTTGAAACTCCTAAAACGAAACCTCATTTAAGTTAGGGGAGAATTTCCATCACATACTTGTACAATTCTAATAGCTTAACCACACTTTTGGCATTGAAATAGTCTTGATTCTGGGATTGTCTTTACTACTGCAAGTTATTTTACTGCCAGCACTGAAGAGGCTATGGTTAAAAGTGTTTTCACCAGTATTATCTTTTGTTCTATCTTGCAAAGTTGCAGAAATCTTTCCAATCTTTAAATATAGTTAACTTACATATACTACTCGAATGCAACATGTTATCGTTTTTGAATAACATCATATTATGGTTTCAATTTATAAGATTTTTTTTCCAAAAACTACGGTTATATTTTATAATCATTTTTATAAAGTTAGTTAGTAATCTAAGAGTTTGTAAAATATCATATCTACCTTGTATGTTTTTCTGCTATATTGCAACGGCAAGCAACGTGGTATCACAGCTGATGAAGATGTATCAATGATCTATTCAGAAGTTTCACATGTCTTTTTAAACTATTGTACATGGCACTGACGAGTAAACAGGAAATTCAAAGACAAAAGATTGATTTCGTTGAAAATTAGTTTACAGGAAAAGGACAGGAGTTATTTTTGTTACTTCCATATCTAGAGGAAATGGAAAAGGATGGACTAGACTTGTTTATCTAAATACAGATTCAAGGACCATTTCCAACGCACAACATCAACAGTTGCAAAATTCATCAGAGCATTGACTCATTTTCCACTTCTCAGAATTTGTAACGTTAAAATGTGAGGACACATCCTAGTTGATAGCAATGCGTTATGCCTGCTATTAGTGACACTAATTGTAATGCGTCAAACTAAATTAAATCACAAATTAAAATCCAACTTATGTTTATCGTTCATCTACATATCAAATTTAATACCACGGGTGGTTTGATAGAATATTTATTTCATTTAAAATAATTCCATTTCCTGGAGACATTTGCAGATTATAAATTTGTTGCCACGAAAATGAATCTAGAGGTAATTAAATAAAGTTTGTATATTAAGTTACATGTGCATGCAAATGTATGTGGATTTTCCATCTTTCTCTCTCGTAAACATAAGCTAATACTAACCACATAAAAAACAAGGTAAAAACTGGAGAACTCTTGGCAATATGAATGAATTTAAATACATTAACTCATTTTTTAAAAAGAAATGTATTCAAATATAGCACATGAAAAGCTAGCAAATATTCTTCATTAAAGGTTTTCATTCAACAAAATAAACAAAAGGTTTTTTTTTTTATAAAAATACTAATATGCATTCATAACAATTTTATACTTTAATTAAGAAGAGCGAGCCTTATATTTCAACCACTTGTTGATGGAAGATAGCAATTTCATACTTTAAAACCGTAAATAAGGTGACACAATAAAAACGTTTCAAAACTCCTTTATTCAAGCAATTTATCAAGTAACATTTAGATCTGTATGGTAATGAACCAACGTGTATTGAGCATTCCCTCTAAAATGAACATTGCATTGTTTTGCTGATGAAGAACTGCCAAACTTCTGGCAAATAGTTGAGTAAAGCAGTAAGCCTGCAGAAATCCTCGTTAACCAAGTCGACAAAACTTCCATCATTATCCCCCTGGCAGAGTTTTCTGAGATGCGATTCGCAGAAGAAATATAGCTTCTAAGAGTGAGACCTAACAACCAACGTCCAGCGTTCAAACGTTTTAAGGCTTGATTGAAGAAGCACCCATTTTCGATTATCACATCATAACAATGCGGGAGAGCGAATGAATGAATAATCGATGCCTCGCAATAATGTCCCCGGGAATCGATCAATCGAGAATCCCACCAACCCACTTTGTCGCAATTAACGTCATGCCAGTGTGTCTTTTCCATGGCCTTGCTCTGAAGATTCCGTTGTCGTTGCAAGAAATTGATTGTTTTGCTATGCCTGCCATGGCCGTGTTATTTTTTGTCCAATGCCTGTCATCTAGCAGAGCTACTATGTAATAACATTATTAGAAGGTAAGGAGGCATGAAGATAGAAAAGCCAACGGTGGATAGCAAGCATCCAAAAAATAAGCAGTTAAGTGCTCTCAGCTAGCCACCTGATCAACCTATCAAGGCTAAAACAAATGCGTTTGACAATCAATAGGGTAAATATCGACACTTTTGCCACTCCATAAAAACGCGGTAAAGGCATAAGGATACTATTAGCGTGAAAATTAAATGTTGGCAAATGTGATGGCTGTATAATCTGAAATATGATTGATTGCACCATTGAAAAATTGGGAAGCCAAGTTCTTGATCACCACGTATCCAGGGTCTCGAAGTTTTATTAATTTTTTGTTTCAGTTTCTGTGCTTTTGGCGTTTGTTTTAGACTCACTCATATTCAGGTCAATTAAATTTAACTTTACTTAGTAAGCAATCTCATCTATCTGGTGAAAAAGTTTTGTTTTTAGAAATGTATGATTAAATTCCAATTATACATTGAAGATAAATGTTAAGCCCGATAGAAAAATTATAAAGGGACGTATACGTCATTATATTATGTCGAATATACTGAAGGTCCATATACTGTATGCCCATATTTGATATTCTATATGTACCTATATATATTGAGATGCAAAAATAAAGGTATGTCGATCAATTTGGACATAACAGAAAGTGGGCACGTATGGAGATATATGGACATGCAATGGGATGTGGGTCCATATATCGTATATTCTCCTAAACTGTATGGTCATTTATGACCAAGCATAGAATATATGGGTATTCTATCCATGTATATCCAATTTTACAATATATAAATATATATATAAATAAAATCAACCCAGACCAACCATGAATCAATCTCAAGATTTCTTAAAATACGACAATCATTGTCTCAAGTTCATAAGGCACCTGGACAATATCAACTAAATTTCTCATTTATTACCTAATATTGCAAATTCAATCAACTCATACACTTGTTTGGCTTGAGACTAATGTCACAGTAGGTACTGCTTGGCACCACGACGTGCCCAAATAAGATAGATTGCTTGTCCTGCTAGAGTATAGTTCAATATCGTCAGGTAAAAACAAAGATTCGACCATTTGCTGCTCATATTGCCGGACCCTGGCCATCATTTGAGTTACAACGTTAGGGTTGTCAGAGGCCACGTCGGAGGATTCTGTTGGGTCAGCTAAAACATGCATTTCTTTGTTGGTAATTGCTAAATGGCAGATCAGATCAAGACAGAAAAAGTTGAGGGAGACACTCACCAGTTATGTTGAACAAACGAAAGGGAGGATAATCCGGAATATCCAAGATAGCCAAACTTTCTCCAACAGTGTTTGCATATCGTCCAGTGACGTCTTCAGGTAATACTTGGGTATTTGGTATTCCAGCACGACCAAATATTAGTTTCCAGTCACCCATCCTACCGGAAGTCCAAAGTTAATGTCCATTGCAAACAATGCCATTTATATATTTTGTAAAATAAACATACCTTATGGCCCCTGTGAGATTCCCTTCGTACATCATCATATTATACACAAATTCAGTTCTAGGGGATTCAGTATTTTGAGTGATGGCTGGCCAAACGTTGACACCATCCAATGCTGGATCTGAGAGCACAGACAAGTTTAAAAGCAAACATCATCATTTGGTACAACTACACATTTTAGAATATTTTTTGTTCTAATAGAAGCTTCACTAATCTAGGGTCCATGAACATTTTTTTTTCACAAAAAGTCTAGTTATATAAAATGTTTCATTAGTCCATACCTGGAGTACCACCAGCCAAAGTCACGAATGTAGGATACCAATCAACAGCATGGATTAATCTTTTAAAACATGATTTAAGAAAATAAGCATTACCCTAATTAAAATACGAATTGCATAACAACAAAAATATTCATACCCAGTATAGATGTACCCAGTGTTAGCCAAAAGTGGGCTATGAACAAAGGCAGAGGCTCTCATAGCTCCTTCCCAAATTGTATTCTTGCTGCCTCTTAGAGGATAGTTGTTACCACCATCTTGAGTTTGTGCACCATTCTGATAATTTCATTAAAACAGTTCACAATTAATCTTTGACCTTAAACTAAGTGTACCCTAACCAAACACGATCTTACATCAGCAGTAAATAAGAAGATAGAATTATCGTAGACTCCATATTGCCGAAACGAATTCATGATCTGTCCAACATCGTTGTCCAAAGCAGAAACCATTGCTTTTGGAAAATTAATCAATCAAAACGTTAAAACTAACATATAGTTTAAAGAAAGATTCTAAACAAAGTTATTTACCACTAAATGTTCGTCGGTATCTGTTTTGTTCATCTGGATACCAAAGTTCGAAATCTCGAGGCACCTGGTAACAATATATTTGGTAAAATCAATGCATATTAAATATGTATTACATGTAAATGTTATGTGTATCTAACCTCTTGAGGCGAGTGGGTCAGTTGATATGTAATATACATGAACAACGGTCTGTTAACATCACGAGTTTGCAGGATGTGCTCTACTTGTGATACAAATGGAATCTGCAGAACAAATATTTACATTGTTTTTCATACACTGATGACTTAGAAATGATAACATTCTAGTCATAAAATGTAGCATTGGCTTACTGATGAATATATGCCATTATAATCCCACGCCACATTCGTTTGATTCCAAAAGTCATAAACGAGAGGAGTTGCAGCTGATACTATGATATCATAAAAAAATTGTAATAAAAAAGAATGGCTTTGTTAAGGTTTAATTTGAACATCAGCTTACTTGTAGCAGTTTCGTTGTCAGCCAAAATATAACTGTGCGAGTAATGAAATTCACCACCTCCTAAATACCCGAAGTAGGTGTCAAAACCTCTGTTGGTGGGAATGTAACTATCGTTGCAAGATCCCAAATGCCATCTGAAATTTACAAGTTATGAACTTGTAACAATAACAAATGCATAATACTGTCATCTGTACAAACTCCTCAAAGTTGATGTTACCAGTCTTGAAGTTAATTAAAGTCATTTGATGGAGGGTTACATTATTTGGAGAATATACTGCATTGAGCCATTCTTTACTTACTTTCCAACCATGTTTGTACTGTAACCAAGATCCCGAAGCCTCTCAGGCAGTAGAGTAAATTGCAATGGTAAACCATATGGACCAAAAGTAGGAATAACACCAAACTAAACAAATATTGAAATAAAAACCTAGAAATGTAAATTGAGGTCCTTGTCTAGTGTTCAAAATTCTGCAAAGATAGTTCTCAAATACCTGCATCCCAGTTCGAAAAGGATAATAACCAGACATAAATGTAGCTCTTGAACTGAAATTAGTGAAAATTAGTTTAGCATAAAAGTAAATGTTACACGATATCAAATGTATTTTTTATTATTAAAATTTTTACGGTGAACACAGTGGTTGTACGTAAGAAGAGTCAAGAATAATTCCAGAGCGAGCTAATTTGTCGATATTTGGGCTAATAATGTTTGGATTACGCCATCCCACATCATTCCATCCTGTAATTGAAAATCTTTACTACAGTATTCAAAATTTGTCAAACTTTGACATGTTATGCGAGAAAAAACTAAACCTAAATTGAAGATTTATTTTTTAAAACTTAAAAGTTCTTGCCTTCAAATAGTTATTTTAACATTTCTAATATTCAGAATTATTGTAAATGCAATTAAGATATATAAATCTTAAGTTGCCAGTCTCTTTAAAGACTTCTAGTACATACCAAAGTCATCAGCTACCATGAAAATGAGGTTCGGACGGTTCTCTTGACCATTGGTTACAACAATGGTAGAAAGGAACATAAAATAGATTGCACATTTTACAATTACTTGAGTCCAAGATTTCTGATGCATTTTCCTAAAATTTTTTGCCAACGTATACAAGAACGAACCTTAGTCAGTGTTTCACGGCCACTTCTGGAGTTTGTGGCACTGTTTTTATACAGTATAGCTGTAATGAAATACATTTAGGGAACCACCTGTCGATTAATCATTTATTTATCGAGCGACGTCACATTATTCGCAAATATATCATCGAGCATTCGAAATTTATTGATATGAGCTCGTACGTTGATCCATCAAACTGTTTCATAAATCAATTGTTATAATGCCATGGTGATAATGAGTTACTTGATGTTGTATTTTAGACATCAGTATCCGGGTATTTTCATTAGAAAATAGTAATGAAATTCAGGAAACGGATGGAAGTCTGAGCATCCCTACTATTTTATTAAGCATGAAATGAACCAAGGCAGGGAATTTCCAACGCAGCAGTTTTACAAATCCAGTTATGGCGATAGTAATCATTAATATTGGAATATCTGTCTTTGGTTTATTAAATGTGGTTGTTCATCAAGTATGTGATGCATGAGGGACGTCTAAAAATGTGAAGGAAATTCGTCAGCGAGGCTTTGAAAGTGCTACTATCGAGTAACTTTGCAAATTGTGCTAAAGGGAAACTTTCGAAAAAGTAAGTACTAAAAATATGGTCTCAATGATCTAAAGCATGAAATTCTTTAAAAAATAGTATTCTCATAGATCTGAAATCATAGAATCCTCAATTTGCAGGAATGACTTTTGAGATGGGTTCACAGCATCCAGGGGTCAAAACTCCAGTGGATACAGCCCAAGGCCCTTTTACGAGATCATCCATTTGCCACACAGGTTTCACTGCCCTGCTGTTGTATTCTTTCAATCTTTTCAAAAGTTCACTGACTTTCTCAGGATGTGAAACAGCCAAATTGAAATATTCGCTAGGATCCTCTGAAAATCAACGATTCTTATCATTTTAATTTCATGACTTGTGCACTTTCTATTGCAGACCTTGCTATATATATTTAATGATTTACCTCTAATATTATAAAGACGATATGGCGGGGCATCAGGAAGATCAAATACTGCATCAGTTAAATCCTTCGAATGGTATTCATATGTTACATTTTCTGGCGTGTAACATTCATTGGGTAAACCAGCTTTTCCTATGATTAATTTCCAGTTACCAACTCTGAAATTCAATTAAACATCGTTAAACAAAACGTACTAGGGGTTTAAAAGGTTATTAAAAGTTTGCACGAACCTGATGGCCCCACTGAGATCTTTGTCATAATTATCAATGTTGTACACAAATTCCGTTCTTTTCGATGGTAAGTTGTTTATTAGATTATCCCAAACATTAATACCATCAATGTTTGTATCTAGTCAAAAGACAAATATATTCTTAACAGTTTTACTCTAAATTTAGAATTTAGAAGTTTCAAAATAATCATACCAGGTTGTCCCCCTTCTAATTCTAATAACGTAGCGAACCAGTCAACGGCATGGATAAACCTACGTATTCGTAGAACTAAGCATTCATTGGATTTTATCTTAAAGTTTTTGTTATCAAACTTACCCATTGTAAATAAATCCCGTAGTTTTTAAAATTGGACTGTGTACAAAACTAACAACCCTCGATCTTCCTTCGTATAAAGTATTCTTATTTCCTCTTAGAGGAAAGTTGTTGGCGCCTTCGTAGACCTGACCACCATTCTTCACATTTTTAAAAGTAAACAAGATTATATATTGGTAAAGTCTCGTAATTCTAAAAGCAATTCCATATAATGATAACTAAATGTGAATTACATCAGAATTAAAAAATATTATGGAATTTCTGTATATATCGTATTTTTTCAGCAGTTCCAAAATATTTCCCACGTCGTCATCCAAAGCTGCCATCATTGCTAAAATGTTTATAATTTCATGTTTTACTTAAGTAAGTGTTTCATTGTGCAAGACTTAATTGTACTGATAATATGAAACATGTGTCATCTAAAAGATACGCATAAACATTTCATACAGACGATTTTGCACTCCGTGGGATTCAGGATCTATATCCTGTCATAAAATGTAAGCAGACATTCCCATCAACGTTTATTAGTCTAGAAGCACTAGCACTAAATAATTTAGAACACTAGTGCTGTAAGTACAGCTCTAATCCTGTGTGTGCAACCTACAGAATTTTGAAAACTATAATTTGAGCAATAACTTAATTGTTTATGGGAGCTGTATAGTTCTATAAATTTAATTCTTTTTTTCCAAGTTTTCACAACCTTATGTCAAGTTCAGATAGTAAACTTACAAGCATTTTGGCTAAAGAAATAGCTAAAGAATTAAAGATTAAATAACTTACCCATATCGTCAGCTAAAATGAAAATCAAATGTGGTGATTTAAGTGGCGTTTTAGCATCGTAAACGTGAAAGGTGAAATAAGCTATGATTAGCGTAATGCAAGTTAAAGATTCAACAAAGAACGGTACCATTATTATAGGCTGAGTCAACTATACTTTCTTTTACAAAATAGCATATTCTAACGTTAGTATTTGCAACATATGGTGCATGAAAGTGTGGCCTTGATCATCTCTGGGATAATGTTACGGCTGCCTCATAGAATTTCACACACACAAAAAAAATACTGCTCATCTGAATCTGGCAAACATAATCTTCATACGCTCTTCAAAAAATGCTATACAAAAGTAGTTTAAAATTTCACCTAATTATATTTGTATATGAAAATAATTATTTGTGATATCAGTATCACTTTGCTTTAAACAATTCCTACATTTTGTTTAATGTTTTACAATTATTCTTTACAGATATTCCAATAATACTTAACAAGCGCTCACCACACGATTATTTTTGGAATTTTGCGATATCGAGTAACTTTTCAAATTGTGCGAAAGGGAAGCTTTCAAAACTAAAGTCATGAATTTGCAGGGATGACGTTAGGTATCGGATCACACCATCCAGGGGTCAAAACTCCAGTAGCTACAGCCCAAGCCCCTTTTACAGGATCATTCTTTTGCCACACAGGTTTCACTGCTCTTGTGTTGTATTCGTTCAATCTTTCCAAAAGTTCACTGACTTTTTCAGGATGTGCATCGGCCAAATTGACATATTCGCTAGGATCCTCTAAAAGTCAGATTACAAAAGCAAATTTGTAAGTTTCAAGACAAACTTCCAGACTGCTGGAAAGAGGATCTAGCAGTTGTTATAATGTTACATTTTTACCTCTAATATTATAAAGACGATATAGCGGAGCATCAGGAAGATCAAGTACTGTATCAACTTCGTCTTTCAAATAGTATTCATAAGTTAAATTTTCTGGCGTGTAACACTCATTGGGTAAACCAGCTTTTCGAATGATTAATTTCCAGTCACCAACTCTGGAATTCAATTAAACATCGTTAAACAAAACGTGCTAGGGGTTTAAAAGGTTATTAAAAGTTTGCACGAACCTGATGGCTCCACTGAGATCTTTGTCATAATTATCAATGTTGTACACAAATTCCGTTCTTTTCGATGGTAAGTTGTTTATTAGATTATCCCAAACATTAATACCATCAATGTTTGGATCTATAATCAAAAGACAAATATATTCTAAACAGTTTAACTCTAAACTTAGAAGTCAGAAGTTCCAAAATAATCATACCAGGCTGTCCCCCTGCTAATTCCAATAACGTAGCGAACCAGTCAACGGCATGGATAAACCTAAGTATTCATAGAACTAAGTATTCTTTGGATTTTATTTTAAAATTTTTTAATATCAAACTGATCAAACTTACCCATTGTAAATAAATCCCGTTGTTTTTAAAATTGGACTGTGTACAAAACTAACAACCCTCGTTCCTCCTTCATATAAAGTATTCTTATTTCCTCTTAGAGGAAAGTTGTTGGCGCCTTCGTACACCTGACCACCATTCTTCACATTTTGAAAAATAAAATAAGAAGTTATTGGTAAATTGAATTCTAAAAGCAATTCCATATAACAATAACTGAATTTGAAATACATCAGAATTAAAAAATATTATGGAATTTTTGTATATATCGTATTTTTTCAGCAGTTCCAAAATATTTCCCATGTCGTCATCCAAAGCTGCCATCATTGCTAAAAATTTAAAAATTATGTTTTACCTAAAAAAGACTTTTCCAGTGTGCAAAAATTGTACTGATAATAAAAAACATTTGTCCTCTAAAAGGCTCATTATAACTAACCTGTATAATTTTTTCGTTTAGAGTCAGGTAGATCCGGGAACATATCCAAATATTTTTGTTGTACCTACAGTACACATTAGTGGAGAAGTTTAATTATTTCATGTTAAATTTATACAACAAACAATCCATTATGAAGGTCTCATAATTTAACTGCTAAACGCCAAGCAAATATTTTACACCGGTTTTCAAAATGAGAACACGTAACATGTGTGGACTGGCACCTATCATAAAGCATATTATTACCTTACAACATGTGTTTTATCGAATGTACTATAAAATAATATTAAAAATGGGTCAATTGTTTTTATAGTAGCCACATGTGCAGCTCATATGCAGATTTGTATTCATGTTTTAGTTACTATTTTTATTTTACATCTTACCTCTAAAGGACTATGCGGCAGTTGAAATCCCAAATATAAAAAGAGAGGATCAGAAGAATCATGATTGGACAGAACACGTTCCACTTCAATTAAATTAGCTATCTGAATGAAATAAAAATTACAAATAATGTTTTCAAAGGTTGGTTTAGTCATTCTAAATGCACAATGACAGACATAATAATAAAGTTTAAAAAAATGATAGTTTTAAAAATTCTTTTCCAGTTTAATTGTATAAAAAGAATTATTAATTCTCAAGGATAAAATGATTGTTATTGGAAGTATTTTCCATTTTTTTATTAATAACGTAGAATTAAAAAAAGTATTTACCGAGGAGTGAATTCCTTGATATTTAGTTAAAGGTTCTGTATTATTATGGTAATCAATTCCAGTTGGTTGTCCTATAACGAAGTTTAAAATAATATTCATCAATCTAACAATGTCTACAATTCACCTTCAACTAAAATCTTACAGCTTAGAAGCTAACATGGACGTCGACAATTGAAAACATTGAATCTTAAATGAAATATCCAAGATCGAAATTGTTTCCAATAAGATATAGGATAGGTGAGGCCAATTTACTAATCAGGTAAAGATTAAGGTGAGGATGAAATCTCATATAATTCCCTATTAAACCACTGAAAACAGGGAATCATTCATCACGAATTGATGTTCCATGAGCGTAATACGAAACCTGGTATTAAATGGGTGAAGTAGGTTATCTGTCCGACATACTGCCCCATGAAGGAATCGAAGCCTCGATACGTTGGTGTGTAATCATAACTACAATGTCCCAGGTGCCATCTATCAATTTACAACATACAGTATATAATGCCTTAATACAGAATCTGTTACCAGTTAAAAAGGAAAACTTAGCTTACTTTCCAACTAGATGAGTCTTATATCCTAGATCTTTCAGCTTTTCTGGTAATAAGGTAAATTGCAGAGGAAGGCCAGTGGGTGCCAAACGCCAAATAACCCCATGCTTTGGAAAACAGATGTATTTACCAAAAATTACAAATTTGTATGTAGATATTTTGCCACTAATGGTCCATTTTATTACAAACTGATTATGTTTACTGTCTATATATCAGTACCTGTAAGCCATTGCGATGTGGATAATAACCTGTCATTATGGCTGATCGAGATCTACGCAACAAATTTATTAAAAAAATACAAATTTTGTAAACAGGTCAATGCACTCGACCTCACTGTCTAAAATGTCCATATAACCTAGAAACAAAAATAACTTACGGAGTACACATTTGTTGCATATAGGAGGCATTAAGTTTGATCCCATTTTCAGCCAACCAATCCAGATTAGGGGTCAGTATGGCTGGGTTATGATATCCGATATCATTCCAGCCTAATTGAAATTGAAAAACACGCTTATTTGATTATTTTGGAAACTGATGCATTTCCAAAAAAAAATAACGCCTGGGAATGAATGGTGAAAGATCAATTGCTATTTAAATGTACAGACTAGTTTTGTTTGGCGATATTTACCCCCTAATTTACACCCCAAAACACAAAGTGCATTCACATTTAAAAATAAATGACCTAAAAATGAAGTGGACTTTGAAGAAAATCAGCTTTCAGAGAGGAAAAAACTGGCAAAAGTTTTTGTAATTATTTTATACCGAATACAAATTCTTCAAGTCCTTTATTTGCTTTATTACATTAAATATTGCAAATCACTAAATTTCATATGCGTACTAAAGAAACACGTATAAAAGCCTCGGCATATTTATGCAAGTCAGCTTGTCATCAAGTGCTTTTTAGAATATAATCTATATCGATTTCTATATGTCAGTCTTCGATATGTTTTTTGCAAATTTTGTGTCCAAAGATAAAAAATGGTGCATAAACATTTCCAACAGACGATTTTGCACTCCGAGGGATTCTGCAGTCTGTATCCTGACATAAAATGTAGGCATACATTACTATTAACTTAGTGGAAGTAATAAAAGTAAATAATTTAGGATACTAGTGCTGCAAACACTGCTCTAATCTTGTGTGTGCACCTTAAAGATGATGATACAGAATTCTGAAAACTATAATTTGAGTAATATCTCAGTCACCTTGCTTGTGGGTACTACATGCAACATCAGGTTAGGACACAAAACAAACATTTTGGCTAAGAATTATGCGATTAAAAAACTTACCCATATCATCAGCCAAAATGAAAATCAAATGTGGTGATTTCTGTGGCGTTTGAGCATCATAAGCGTGAAAGGTAAAATAAGCTAAGATTAAAGTAACGCAAGTTATACATCCATAAACGAACGTTACCATCATTGCAGTTAGTGTCAACTATTCACCCGTACAAAATGTACGTATAGCAGGTTCTCACTTTAGTATTTGCAACATAATGGTGCACCAAAATCTGGCCTTGATTTAATTCCGTTTTTAAAAATCGGTTCACGTCTGGGATAGTGTTACGGCTGCCACATAGGATTTCAAAGGAAAACTGCTTATCTGAATCTGGCCTACTTAATGGAGCGATTAGTGTGATTTCTTGTCCTATAAAAAACTCACAGCGCGTGTCTATGCATCATGCAGCACTGGTAAAAATTTAAAGCATTATAGTTGCTGATATTGAAAAAAAAAAATAAAAAAAAAATACAATAATAGCCAAAGTCAATGACTGAATTCAATGCTGACCCCACATGACCTCCCTCTCCAAACCAGACTTGTTTAACATGATTTATATATGTATACAAAAACTGACAATTAACTAGAAGAGCAGAGAATGTTTGTTATAATACAATAAATTTAATCTGCATATTATTTCATTAAATGTTAACTGGTAATACAATACTGGTTATGCTGATATTATTATGTTTACAATATAACATACAAGAATATGGTATATTTTATTATTCTTTAAAACATAACATTATCTATGCAGAGTTGTGAATAAGAAATACTGTACTGCCGAACAGTTGTAAGATTGATTAAAAATTGGTTGGATTTGGAATAAATATAACACATTTTCAACAATTTGTAGTTATAGTGGCGGTTGCTTGTCTTATTTGCCATCTGCAATAACCTCAGATCATTAGTTTATTACCAGTTTACTATCAGTATTTTACTTTGTCATCACTTTGCATCAGTTTACAACCGATTTTTTTCCCAGAAGGATGGCCAATTGTTAATAAAATGTTGTTTACAAATTTCTTGGGCGTGTGAAGGAATTTATGAAAAGAATAATCCGGGAGACTTTAAGGGGATTTTAACAGAGGTATTTAATTCATCTATTAAAAGTATTTTAAAAGATAAGTACAAGACAATACATATTTCACGGATCATTCCCATTAATGGATAGTTATTTTAACAGTTGAAAACATCGTTTTCAACTTTATCTGAATAAGAAATGCTAAACTGCTTCCGATAGGGAAAACAAATAGGCCAAAGTACGTTTACAAAACGCACCATATTCAAGCGTAACTTGAATCTTGGTCGTACGTTGCTGGAGAACATGAATGATGTACTTTAACCATACTAAGCAGGCTTCTGAAAGTAGACCAACTCTTGTTTCTTTATAGGAATTGTTTCACTGTATCAGAGTAATAGATCTGAGAAGTGTCAATTTGGTTTGCTATCGTGCCTCCTGGGCACTTGAATAATTATGAATGCAAATGAATGCAGATTTCCGACGACATCCAGCGTCTCATTTGCTTAAATAGAGGCTTATCTTTACGTTCCCAGAACAATTGAGGATATCTGCAGACGTTGCAGCTATTTACAGTACAAGCTCAAATGCAAATCAGACGAGAATTACGACTGCGGGGAATATGCATATTTAGGGAAATGGCACACCACTTTCTTAGCTACTTCAAAAGATTGGGCTACTCCTCAAATTGGGCAGTTTGCAGTGGCTACTGTGAATTGAAACTGAGCAAATATGTTTACGATAACAGTATAACAGAGTTGACTTTTAGTCCAATGGTACTGCTAGGATCATTACAACCTTGACTACACGTTTATAAGTAAAATCGCGTTTTTAAAGTAAGGTCCGTTTTAACATAACAAAAAAACAATACAAGATACAAATTATTATTTATAGCCAAAATATATCTAAATCTTTACGTTGTTTTTATATAGTCACCGATCCATGTCACCAATTTCCTTATACCTTGTCAAAAAAATGTGCTGCCAGCGACATTTCTGTTTGAGTCATCACCCTAGGACTTAGGAAGACCGCTGTGTTTGTCGCGTTCGTCGCCACGAACATTCGTTCTCCCTTCTGGAAACAAACGTCACCATTGCCTAAACTACTTTCAACGTTTGGCACCTAACCGTAAAATGATGTCTGTGAATTTCACCAGCACTATGGCTTTTTATACCAAAAATCGGATCACAACAAGAACCTCACAGTTGCTGTTACCTGGAGGGATTGTATTTTGCTGTACTTATTGTAACTTGCTCACAAGTGGCATAACACGCTACATGACAGAAAAATTGGTGGGCAGCGATCTATTAAATAACCTAAAGATATCGAACACGTACAATCCCCTTCCCAATTTAAATCGGCAGTATTTTTCAAACGGCCCTTATTTAAAAATGTACATCGCACATGTTTAATACAAACTTCTATGGATTGCAGAATGGTAAGTTGGTAACCTCTTTGATACTGGATCGTTCCAATTTTATTATTAAGATATTCTAATACACAATAACTTTATTAGCGTTTATAACTTTAACGCAGTTCCTTTAAATGCTCCTCATGTGGATCTCCATTTGTTCTTGTCCTATCTAATTTACTTTTTATTTCTGCATATTTTGTACCACATTAACCAATTAAACACAATAATAAACTCTTAAATTCAATCATCATTATAAGTGCGATAAATATATAATATCAATAATTTGTAAAGGTAAAGGATGATTTAGTGCAATTTCATGTGAATTTACATCATACCACTGTAGATGTCATGCCCAACTGCATATGAGCAACATAAATTATTTCGGATTTTCGTTTGAGTTGCTCAGTATGATTAAGGAGATTATGTAAAAGTACTTGACAGACTCGAAATCGACTTAAAGTAGACATTTTCAAATTTTATTTTCTCATAGCGTAGACTTTATTAATGGTGAAAAACATGACAACAGCTGTTATGGGTGAACCCACATTTTTAATTAAAATTGCTTTACAATCTGGAAAACAACGGCCAAGATAAATGCATTTTACATTATGATCCTAATTAACTGTACAAGTAGTTTCCTTTTAGTTTTTGAGAGACAACAATGAGCCTATTTGATGCAATTTTCATTTTCGCATCAACATTCAAATTAATACCTGTCAGTAGTAAAACAGTTCCAAATGTATCTTGGGAGAGTGAAATTTTGTCACTTACGTACACCTCTATGCACCAGACTAACAATGACAACCTTAAAGTTACTTGGAGCATAAAAGACTTATAGCTCGACATGTACAGACAAAATTGTAAGCTTAACCATTTGGCATTAAATCTGACTTAGTCACTGTCACAACCTCCTATCTTTGCCCATCTCGCAGAGGTTTGCAATTAACCTGTTTTTTTATATCTACATTTAATGCATGTTACATTCGTCAAGATAAGCTAACAACCGGAATCCATAGATCCAGCTCGAAGACATCAGGTGTTTCAATTTCCAGTAAATTTCATCCTTATAAGCTTTTAATTCGCGATAATTTGTCACCCGGCTGCTTAATTTATACGCTGCCGGATTTATAGAGTGAGTAACTTAAAAGGGTAATTTATAAACGCCCATTTTTCAATCATTCGTAGAATGTTAAGCAATTGTACAACCCTCTGTAATTAGCACTTCCAAGGACAAAAAAAATAAAAAGTATTTTTATATGTCAAGTAGGTAGTGTAGCTAATGAATCGATATTTGCTAGATCCTAAGCCATTCCTAACCTCAGATAGAGACGGATGATTTCATTTATAATAGCAAAAAAAAACAAAAAAAAATAAACCATGTTGAATTCCTGGAAATGTATCCACATGAGTTGCAAAAAAGCACTCATTAATAATTGCCATGGAAAAGTTAATTTGTATCTGGTGTTATAGGGCAGCAAAAGCATATAAAAGTCACTGCAGAAATTTATTCGATGCATGTATTAAAATATATCCAATTTCAATTAGATTTTTACAAAGAGTGCCGCGTAAAAGAAATGGTATGTTAAATTGATCCGGAAATTTTTAAGGCATTCATAGACCTACGCTAGGTTACAAAATTCATATTCATAATTAGATTAAAAGCCAAACGTTTTTTGCTAATTTAATTGCACATATTTCCGGAGAAATAGTTTTATATGTTGAAATAAACAACAGCAACTAATAAATATTACAATTTCGTTTATGGTTTCATGAAACCCCACTATTTTTCACAAAAGATCCCCTGGTGGAAAAATTACACATGGCACTTAATATGTAAAGGACATAATATGACGATATATTTTTTATTAGCAATAAAGTTATGTACAACGTTTTGTTTTACTTTAATTGGCCAGGGTAATTTTTGAAATTCTTCGGTAATCCAGAAAAAAATAACCACCGCAAGACAGCAGATTTTATCACCAAGTACCTCAGTAAAACGGCAGTAAAACCGCAACTACAATTTTTCTGTAGTCAATGACTATATACACATTTTACGCAGTAATCTTCTCACTGGAGAAAAAAATGCAGATTCGTTAAAGTGTATTGCGGTGTGATTTGCAGTAAAACTGAAGTATTTTGTTTCATAAAACTTTGAAAAAACTGCAGACGACCTTAATCAATCTTAGTGGTATTGCAGTGATTTAAGCAGAAAAGGAGTGGAATTACACTGCAGTCTACGCTTTTATTGCATGTCCACTTTCATCCTTGTCTAACAAATTCACATAATGCTGACCATCCTTTCACATATGCCTGTTTTCTGATAAAGTACATGTATGTAATGGTTGCATAATGAGTTTATCAACATAATGGAGTTGCTTCATCAGATATTTAATTATTTATTCATATAACTGTACAGAAATAAAGGCATAATATCGTATTAATTTGTCCTTATTATGCATTCATGACCAATTAATGATCATTGTTTCGTTTATGGCATTCACTTAGATGTAGATTAATTTTTAACGATGTCCTTCATTGAGAATATTCTATACTCATTTTACATGTACATATATTAATCATGTAGTATAATATGATCATTAAAGCATATCAAATGAAAATTATACGCATAATAGCAACAGAAAATCAAGAACAAGACTGGTGTTTTATAAGGTGAATCATTGACTCAGCCTTGGGTAATCTTACTTGGCGACAATTCAATTTCCAATGATACCTATGTATATATGAAAGTGTAAATTTGTCATATTATTCTGCAATCTACTTTTGGATTATTTCAAAGTCATAACAACACTGACAAAAAGCACCTTGCCTTTGGCAGCAACGATCAGCTGTAGAATTCTTCAAAAAAATATTTTTTACTATATTGCATCTAAAACTCTTCAGTACAACATTCCGTATGACCACGTCTCTTTTTTATGTTTGCCACCGCCATCTTATAGCGCACTGGGGACACCAAAATATATAGTTTAAAAGAAATAAAGAAAAGAGCGGGGTTTGTGTATTTAGGATAGGCATAGAAATACATCTTCTCGAGTATTTTTTTTTTTTTTTTTTTCAAAACACCTTTCAGCATTTCTGCCAATTGGAAATTTAAAATTGGGTCTTGTAGTAGAGACTCTTCCTTTCCACATTGAAAAAAATAAATATCTCTATTTCGCTTTAAGGCACCGTATTTACACATTGGCTGCTGTTCCCACATACGTATCTATTACCACCTAATCGAAAGATTTTTTGACAATGCTGACAATGGCAGCTAGTGCGCATTTTTACACTTCTGGCAGTGTTGCATTCGCAACAACATTTTTTTTTTCTTCTTCTCTTATGCTAGGGATGCTATTATGGAGGAGTTTTATCGCCTAGGTTCCCACCAGCGATTGCAAAGACATTTCAATTTCCGTCTTGAACAGTTGTTGCAATTCTCGTAGCCGCTCTTGTTATGAGCGTTTTGGCTGAGGGATGAATGAATGCGTTTGCCAACATTTTCCTCCATTGATCTTGTCGGAGCATCCTCTAAACGCATTCGCTTGATCCAGTAAGCGATGGCTTTATAGCGGATGGCTCTTTATGAATAACCCCCTTATGGCAACTGGCGTCTATTGCTTGGGTACTTTGCAACGGAATATGACCAAGATTCACATAAATGAAAAGTAAAAACATGAAAGGTTCTGTCTTGGGCAGCTCACACGAGCATTCCTCATAACCTGGCCACACTGCAGAAATGCAGTTTATATATATGTAAGAACATATATCCTATCTTTAAACACACCAACGGAATACCAATAACATGTAACATATCTCACAACGTTTATTTTGTGTGGCCAAACATTCAGCATGTCATCATCCTTTCATGTTTAGTGCACACGAGAAAATGCTGCAACGCAATATGGTTAAAATTCACATAAATAAAAAGTAAAACATTAAAGGCTCTGACTTGTGTAGCTCACATGAGTACTCCTCATAACTTGGCCACACTGCAGAAATCTCACAAGACATATTTTGTGTGGCCAAACATTCAACATCCTTTCATGTTTAGTGCACACGAGAAAATGTTGCAACGCAAAATGGTAAAGATTCACATAAATGTAAAGTAAAACATGAAAGGTTCTGTCTTGTGTAGCTCACATGAGTACTCCTCATAACTTGGCCACACTGCAGAAATCTCACAAGACATTATTTTGTTTGGCCAAACATTCAACATCCCTTCATGTTTAGTGCACACGAGAAAATGTTGCAACGCAATATGGTAAAGATTCACATAAATTTAAAGTAAAACATTAAAAGCTCTGTCTTGTGTATCTCCCATGAGTACTCCTGCATAACTTGGCCACACTGCAGTAATCTCACAACACATATTTTGTGTGGCCAAACATTCAACATGCCATCATCTTATCATGTTTATAGTAGACAAGAGAAAATATGCAGTTTTCAAATATTTTCATTTAATTCTTTGACGTGGCATAATTAGTGGGAGGGAAAGGATGGAGGTCTTAGTTTTTTGAGTCCATCACTTCTGAGTACTTGATTTTGTTCTGCAAAGTTATAATTAACGAGATGCACGTTTTGCAATATATTTGAAAACCCTCAGATGGTGCTATCCTCCATACTAATTACAACTGCAAGTTTCTACCGTTCGCCAAAGAGAAATTACTGCTCTTGTTTCTACTCGGTTTTGATAGCAGAACAAAGACAGATTTTTATTTTCCATCAGCCAGTGCGCTTGCAAGGCTCTTCGCCACATGTTTCAGTTTGCCAGCAAATCGATAGAGTGCGCTGATCTAACCACTTGGATCCCAGCCTGGATTCACCTTCATTCCACGGTGGTTCGGTGTTGGATGCAAACGTGTCTTTGGTATCAGCTGCATGACATTCATCTCGCAATTTTAGATAGGTTTAATAAGCATGCTAGCTTGAAGCGTGAACGGTGTAATGGCACGTGCCATGGACTTCCGCTGAAGCTGCAATGGACCTAAGGTGGCCAATGTTAGAGTGTCGAATCGTTAGTATTATTGGACAAGACAAATAAAATCTGTGTCAGCATTTGATTTTAGTTCACGAGCGAAGGGATGGATTCCAACAACGGATTCTCGATGTGATGATGCTATTTTCGCACTTCTTTAGCACCGCTGCATTTTTGCCTACAAACTCTACTTCCATCTAGATTTTAGTCTTGTTCCAAAACTCGATGAACTTTTAATCAAACACAAGCTGCTCATAATGTGTACCACAACAACTATGATGAGGGTCGTTTGGATTTGTGCCTGGCTATTAGGCGGCAGTTTAAACGGTAAGTTATTAGAATTCTTTCAACTTCATTAACAAAACTTGGCTTCTTACCAATGCTCTGACTCGTAATTTGCATGGCAAGTCCTTATTGAAGCGAGTTAAAACTTCAATAACTTTAAAACTACTGGCAAATTGCGGATCAAGTCATCGTTTATGAAAGTATGGAATCATTTCTCAAACTTGGGTAATTAACATGTAATGACATGTAATTAATACATGATTTATGAATTTCTAAATTCACAATTCTAGAATGAAAATTTTATAATTTTTAAGACTGAAAGTAGTCTTGTAAACTAAAAAGTTTGACAACTTATCAGCATGCAAGAATTTCAACCCACTGAACAGTGTGTATACTCACGTATTGATGAGACACAGTATATAAATGTAATAAAAATCAAGTGTTCTCCTTGCCTATAAAGTAGGAAGACTCGACACAAGATCAAAAATACCGCCATTTGTTCGTTCCTTTCTTGTATAATAATGTTATTTCATATATACAATATATTCACACAACGTTTTTCATGAAATCCACCTCTCAGGTTTCTTTATAACGTGTACATAACATTAGAATTTGCGTTGAAACATTGTGCCAGTCAAAGTAAAAGACAAGATGTGGTTGTCCTTTTCTTGACTATGCTGTTCTGGAGAATCAATCCTCTATGATGTAGAAAATCATGAACATCTAGCTTTTAAGAAATGTTACGACTTTGCATCGCTTGTTTACATCAATTTTAACCCCTGAAGAAGAAAGTCAGAATAAATCTTAAGAATGCGCCCATGATACATCCACCCATTTTTCATGAAAAATCGCAATTATTCAAAAGGAATTTCGGGTTAACTCCCAGATACAAAATACGACATGAAAACCAAATTCCTCGAATATTATAGTGTAGTTTAAAAAACGATGGGTGTATAACTAATAAACGTCTACCCTGTATGTATATTTCATTAGTTGTTATTACTGGATTATTCAGTAATATGCTCAAAACACACGCCATCTCTATTGTTTGAATTTGGCGAATAGGAGGATACATAAGCTTGTTCATTTTTATTTTTAGCCATATCTGACAGATAGCTATAGATGTTGTAATAACTTGCTTGGAAATGGTATTTATATGTAATTAACGTGAAATCATGGGACTAATTGACAAAGCAAGAGCATTTCGTTCGAAATACAAGAAAAAGCACTGCAAGCCATTATATTTCCATCAACAAATTAAGAGCAGATCGCAATTATGCAATAATTAAGTGTAATTCAAAATTTGGCGAGCATGACAACTGTAATTATATGGCAGAAATGGTAAACGTGGCAGTCCTTTCAACTTTGTCAATGACAGACAACACTTTATTGTTGTAAATTTGCAAATATTCTACACAACGAGCTGAAAATGTTTGTTCCAAACAATTAATGAACCATAAATCCATAAAACAAAGCAGTGTACAGGAGATACAATTTTGAAATGCAATTTTAGGAAAAAAAATATTTTATTCAAGATATTGCAAATATTTACAAGATATATACTGGAAATCAAAAGTAAAAGGATCCTCCAGCATTAAAATTTTTAATGACATTCAAGATGTTTCATGGAATGAAGGCTTACAAAAACAACTTTGCATTATCAGTTAAGTAAATAATATTTCTTGGTGTTACAGAAATTAAAAAATATCAAAGCTTTGCACATGCTTGTTTTTTAAAAAAATTATTCACATTTTATATGCTGACAAGGATATAAAAATGTTAGATGGACGACAAAGTTTAAAGCACTTTCCCCAAACGCCCAAACGTGAAATACTTCATGTGCTGTTTTAGCACAAATCAATAAACACAAATTTTCCCAAATTATAAAATTATAAACTGATTATAACCACCGAACTAGAACGACTATGTTATCTAATAATTTCGTTACTTTTTAGACGTACATCTTCAAATTCAGTGCATATAGTAAACTCACAGGATAAGAAATTTGAGTTTAACGACCCACATTTCGTTTCTATAGCTATAACTTTTCAATCTAATGAAATGCAATAGAATTTGTCACAGAACGTTAATTTTCATAACGCAAATCTGTTTGATGGCAAATCATGTGGGATTATGTGCACATCCTTTGCACATAAGCCCGAGCATTTATCGTTTTTGTCTTAAAACTGCTTTGTCATTTACGTTCAAATCAGTTATTCTAATATCACAGGCGCTAGATGGCTTAACGAGCATCGAATTCCTGGAAAACATGTTTCGGAAGATAACATTTATGGGGTTTGTTGAGTCGAAAAGTTTGACTTTTAAGAGCGAAATATAATAAACTGGAATTGCTATTAAGGACATAAGATTAAGCATTTCAAGAAATAAGTATGGTCTTATCTAATTCCAGTGCTCTAGATGTGTATGCTGCTGTTATGTACTGTATTTGGCGTGATAGTAAATGGGCTAGAATAGGTAACAGAGTTAATGGGATGAATAACGGTTTCATCCAAATACATGTGTACAACGTTAATGAGCACCGAGTCAAGCAGAAAATCCAAACTTATTCCAACCGAGGCCTAAAATTATTTTAAATCCTTATATACGAGTACAGTTTCTAAAGAAGACGAAAAGTCAACGTATAAAATAGCACTTCAACTTATTTCTAAGCTTGATTATTTCTTTTTTGTGAAAATGCAGGAAGAAAAACAGGAAGAAAAAATGAAACGCAAGTAGTGGGAAATAACATTTTTTGTGATTGATTTGTCGAGAGCTATAAATGATACAATTATGTGAGAATTATGTGTTGTGCTAAACACGCTAATGCGTGTTTTTGTTATACCCAATGGTTAAGCAACAAATGTTTAGCGTGCCACTTAAACATAAATGACAATAATAACCAACAGACAAACAGTATGTCTAACTACCCAAAATTCTCAGTAATCCGAATATCCCAACATGCACGATAACAAATAGCAATGTTTCAGTTTTATTGATAAAACGTCATTGTTGGTAGATAAGTTTTATTTTGATTAATCTTTAGAGGCACACACTGAAATTTTATCACTTTGAAGACAATTGTTAAAAAAACACAACAAGATTACTCTATGCGACCATATTGGAATTATACTTTGTAAATTAAATGTTGTGACCTCAGACGCTAAAGCTGCTAACACTTAAATCAATTAAATTTAATCACTTAAAAAAATCTTGAGTTTCAATAATGAGATGAGCAATTGCAGATTTAAAAATAAATAAACGAAAATGTATGTATGTCGATGGATTTCACCACAAAACCCCCATTACGATGTTCCACGATTTGTGGAGTTTCTATTCAATTGTGCGCCATTTCGGCACTTAAGTTTCGTTTGATATGGCATGAAATATTTACGTTCAACGATTTTCAAATCACAATATCCAATTCGTTGAAGAAACATTCAAATGCTGAACAAATAGGCAAACATCACATTAGAGGCAGGCACAGATTTCGTAAAAAAGTGCCTCTCTTGAGGCTTTAACTTTGGATTCAACAACCTGATGATACGTGAATGCAGGATTGTAAAAGGAAAAGAATGCAATCTACATTCAAAAACTCTGCATGATTCCATTAAAGAGACTTATTCTTTGAATTTCATTCTTCAAGGTGCAATGAAAGCATGCTTATATTGCCGGATTATTTTGAGCAACAATAGTAATTGAAGTTGTGTATCTCCATACTTACCAGTTTCTTACAAAACAATATTACAATAACGCAATAAAACTCGGAACATAAATGCATCAAAGCAGAAAAATACTACAGTATATTACCTACTATAAGTAAGAAGTATACTTCGTTAGTTATAATACATTTTTATTTTAATAATGTCATAACAGCCATTGATTCCTTACCAGGATCAAAAATGGGGAGTTGATCCTATATTGCACTGTACATTATCGTCTGCAAGTTATAATAAATACTACCCTAGTTTTAAACCCTAGTTTTAAACGCTGTTTAATGCTGACTTAATTACCTCCAGTAATAACCATATTAGCAAAAAAACTTTCATTGATATTTATGTTTACTTTACGGAAAAAAAAACAAATTTTAAAAGGCGGTAATTGCGAATTTCTAGCGATAGGGATGTTTTGCCCTAGGCAATTTGTAACAATGCTGTAGTCTCCTGCTGTTTTTGTCGCGTTTATGTAATATTTTGCTAAATTCTGTGATGAAATCGTCTAAATATCTTAAAATGTGTTTTCGAAATGTGTTTACAAGATTTAGATAACGTTCTCCAACAACCATAATTCTACTGTTATAATGGTAAGTCATGAAATTTCTGTTTTAAATTAGTCGGTGGATCAGTCGAAGGTTTTTAAACTTTAAAAAGATATTTGGCTATTTAAATTAAGAAACCTGACTAAGGCACGGTTATTTGCCAAAAACGTTTTAAGTCCTGATAAATGACGGGAGAGCATCTTAAAACCTACGAGCTGTCTACGGTTTTCTCGTTTGTTGGTTACCAATTCTGTCCTTCAATAGAATTCCGATCTATCTATATGCCTTCAAAACAATTGTAACAGATGTTTTCTATGAAAAATTATGCTTGACATTGGTGGCATTGAACCCTCTCTAAAAATGTTTATTTGTACTACTAATTCATGACACTCACGACCAAAAAAAATGACATATAGTTGGCAGTCTGTAAATAACAAATGTTGATTGGCCTTTTAATTGAGGGTTATACTGAATATAGACAACGAAATTAAAACAGAAGAATTGTTAATCTTGAATTTCTGTGTGAGAAAATTAGGCTGAAATACTGAAATAACGCGGTTTGTTAAAGTATAGAAAGTTTCCATGGCGAATCATTTGTTTCTGCTCACTTATGCATTGAATCTAACCTATTGTTCTGAGTTTAATAATGCATTAATGGCATTGTCAACCTTCGTTAACAATTAATGTCTCAATTGACTGCTGGTTCTAGGCGCAATAAGGATGTTTCGCCTTGGGCATTCCATGCACACAAACACAGGACTTTAATAGAGGTGCATTTGAGCAGCTGTTTGCATGTCCTCCTATTCACACGGAATACAGCACACCCTTTGCGTTAAATGACAGAGAAAAGTGCAGGCAAATTTCTGAGTCCACGGCATGTATATGGTCATTATCGACATTGTCATTAACAACACATGTGAAGTTCCGTTTTGCCAGAAAAATGCTCGCTGGCACCCACCCAAGTGCATAATGGCGTTCCTTCGTGCATTTTGGTCATCATATGCGCCCGTATGAGCACCTTTGATTTATTAATTTGAATTAATATGCCTGGTGTGTAATTGAGAAAATAAACGACTACCCAATGATGGACGTCCAAGCCGCGCGAATTTAGACATCAAATTACCATGCGTGTGTTTTTGACAACGTTTCAAGCCAAAAGCGAGAACTAGGGAGGTTCAAGTTATAGCGTGATGATGATTGCAAACATGTTTTTTTTAACATCAAATGGCCCGTACCCACATATACAAAGTCATTCCCAATTCATTTCAAGCTAGTCAAACTGCATTATGAACTCTCTGTATGGATAAACACGTGCTGGATGTGCTGTTTTCATAATTATATTAGCATTTGACTGTCTTTAAAATAATGACACAGTTTGGTTATGGTAATCTGTAATCTTTATTTTATGTAGCATTTCTATCCTGATGTCTAAACACTTCTTAGCTTGCTTTTCATGCTTTAATTTGGCAGCCTGTGGACATGTATGCATGTGCATTTAATCGATATTTTCTGCATATATTGATTCTGAGGTTAAAAAAATAAGTACGCTTTAAGCTATACGCTCTGAAAGATCCTATTTCTAAATCTTATAAAAAGCCCCCAGTGTAATGATTCAGACATAACCTTTGACTCCACCCATTATCTTGTTTTTACATAGTTTTTTTTCGTAAACGTTTTATAGGCTGTTAAGGCTGTGCAGTTTAATATAAATGTACTTCACATTCCAACAATTTAAGTTTTGAATTACTTGCTTGCTTAACTTCTCCAGCATCATATGTACATTTCTAGGTTCATTTTTTACGATACTATGCTTCTTCTCGCAAATAAGGTTCGCCTTTAAGGTACTTTATAAAATGTAAACCGTCTTAAAGGATTATAAGTTTTGGGTAGGCATGCAAGCGTTACTTTGCAAATTCTCGTTTGCCACGCAACTATATGCAAAAGCACAGGCGTTCAGCGCTGCACAATCCTCTCACACCACTTTCCCATTATTTCCCATAAATATCAGCAGTCACTTAATTTGAATTTTCGGAACGCATGCTTGACTGCTGTTGAATTTAGCTTTTAGTTTGTGCGGTTTTTTTTGCTATTCAGATTACTTGTTAGAAACATTTAGCAATTGATAATGAAGTTTCTAGCATTAAAATAAAAAAGGGTTCTGGTCCTCACAAAAGCAAAATCTCTGGAGATTTATACGCTTTATTTTATTTTGAACATATTTATTTTTTAAGGAAAGGCGAATTACCTGCATATAATCTATTAAAATGTTTTTTTTTTTCATAATATCAAGCAGGAGTGGATCATAATTTACAGCTCGAGCAGAAAGAAACTACTTAAAAACGTTTTAGACAGCAATTTTTTTTTTAATATTCCTGGCCCCATTTGTTTAAGTTCAACTTGCCACGCTGTTTTATTGATTTAGCTTTGTGATATTAAGTTAGAATTTTTGCTATCAAATGTCTTTTTAGTACCAAATCAATAAGAATAGTAAATGCATAAGGGATGTCATTTTTTTTTTCGAGTAAGCGTGTTTGAAATTATGCAAAATAAATTGAATACCATTCGTTATACTGTCATGCAGCGATCGGCATGGTGCCAGTTCTGTTTATATTTATGTACTTTGCCATGTTTAAAACCTTCTGTTGAACTCCTGTTGTAATGAAAGTGTAATTGTATGCATTTATAATGCAAATAAAGCCCTTCTATTGTGTATGATCTGGAATAAACAAGGTGGAATAAATGGTAAACGTTTTACAGATAATTGTGTTTCGACATGTACTATGATTACTTAACGTTACCTCATTTGAAGAATTAAGTATATACTACGTAAGTGCATCATCATAAGAAATAAATGAAATTCGTGTTCTTATAAAAACCTTGCTTCCTATCATTTGTTTTGCTTATTTTATTGACTTTATTGGGTAATTAATTGTCTGTTTCATTTTTATTTTAGGTAAGTGTATCTAATGTATACATCAGTGACCTTTGCTAGTAATGGTAAGAAGATTTGTATTATCTTCATAATCTCTGTGACTTCAGTTTTGTTATTTCGTTGTATTGTGCTTGGTCAGACATATATATATATATATTTATATATAACCTATACAAGATTGCTAGTTAAGAACAGGCATAAGTATTGGGTACTTTTTATTGCTGTGGTTACGTAGCCTTACATGCTCTCAGGTGCCATTAAACACAAACTCCTTCACAATATGTTCCCATTGTTTATCAAACATCAACAAATTATATTTCAAACACGCGAATATTAGGCTTTATGTCTATTGATCCTTATTTCTTGTAGTTTGCTTGTAATTCCCAAGGTGACTACTTCGCAATGCTCAACGTTTAAGACTGCGTTGACTTTGTTGACATTTAGTATTGGACCGAAATGCAATTTAATTATACTAATAGGTTTTTGTGTTCATTTGAAAGGATAGTCTGCACATGTATGCGCTGAACTATAATATCTATTTGGATAGGAAAACATAGACCACTATGAAAATAAACAAAGAAAGTATGAAACATTATGGTAAATAAATTTCTAGCATGGCAAGATCATGGGGGGCGTTTATAACAAAATGTGGCTGTTTTATGTCTTAATCAGCGAATTCAATATTTTCCTTATAATAAATGTTGCAGACTTTTGATATTTTCTTTGATGTAAGCTCATGAGATATGAATGCATATATGTTAAAATATAATGCGGTCTATATTTTTATGCAGCAATATCGACCTTTTGATACTATGTATACGAAGCAAGCATTGTCTATTGAAAAATACATTACATACATACCAAATAAGACTGCATTTTTCTGATCTGGAATGACCTGTCTATACGTGTAAGGCATAATTCAAAAGTATGTTTTCCCATAGTTATCGCATTCTGACGCATTCAGGCTTCAGGCTGACAAGGTTTAATCAGAGAAATATGTTCAGATTTTCCAGGAATCATATCTATATAGAGGGATTGTGTATTAGTACTTCGAAGTAACTTGTTAAGAGAATTTTGGCCGTTACTGCCTCAAATTTCAGACTCTGCACTGCAGTACTCACATTTGGAAACCTATATAATGATTTTCAGGTCACGTTTTGCCTCGTTAACAACTAATCAATGCAACAAACAACTGTTAAAAAGTTATTTTGACTTTTTTACATATGTTTTAATAATAAATGACACAATATTAAATGATAAATTTTAGAGGTATACTTACAGTATGCGTTGCAAAATGTCATAATCGCCGGGTTTTATAGAATTGTAGTGTCCTTCACTACATAGCAATAGTAGTATACTTCATTTTAACGTGAAACGATAATATCTTAATCGACGATCCTTCATTTCTACTGCTAAATTTTTACGAAATTGTTTGAATGTAGCTTTTTTAAGGACCCATTAATCAACCATTTTGATTTGGACTATCTAGAAATTGAGATGAAAACGAAAAATGGTATCATAAATCAAGTTTAAGATTGAATATGAAATTTATTGAATTTTTCTACTGGATGTTTAGAGGATTTATATATACAATCCCATTTCGAAAACCATGCAGCCATGATGGTTTTTATAAAGATTATTCTTGAATCAGTATATCACAGACGTAAACGAATAAATGGTTTTAATGAAAGAGATAACATTGAACTTTGATAAATGTTCTTTTTTTTCTTTGTTTGTTTAAGTTTATTGTAAATAAACGTTTACTTGGAAACTATTCTTTCCATTCAATTTGTATTAAAAAGAAATTTCGTAGGCTGCATTGCAATGGATATCCACATTGCATGAGTGTACCGCACATAGTTTTCCAAACATCTTGTGATACTCGAGAAATATTATAAACATACTTAGCTGAAAAAAACTCGATATCCTAAAACCTCAATAATTTAGGCTCTTGACGCGGACATTAAATGCTTTTATTGATGCGCTGTAGTGGGTGGTACTAATGTTCTTATTCGTGTTATTCAAAATTGCAGTGTAAAGTATATGTACAATGTATCTCTTGTGAAATAATTCATTGATCTGGAATATTTTCTAGTGTATAGAGGAGTATTTCTTTCATGTGAAAACAAGTAATTGCGCTTCATGCCATTAATATTGATCTGAGCCGGCATTTCAATATAGAGCTTTGCATTATCTTCGTCTATTTCTTGCTGCGTTCACCGCGCTGTATTTAAAAGGCAGCGGTCACGTGAATGCATTTTTATCATCGATCTTGCGAATCATCAGTAAAGGCTATTAGTTAACAAAAAAAATTGCAAATCGACGGAATCAATGCATGCATCGCTTGTTAGATTTTCTCTGCATCATCATGCGTGCTAAGCTTATTAATAACCTTGTGACTAGAACAGTTGCTTTGCCACATACCAACTTGTACAAATACTATACCCTTGACTCCAGTAATGACTTCAATCAATTTTAGTCGTAGTTAGGTGCACTTAATAAATACTACATAAACAAATATTATTAACACGTAACGTTTCATGTTCAAGGCGCGTTTCCACGTGAGAGAAACTCTCGAGATACCCTCGATAGAAGTTCTCAAATGTAGCACGTGCAAAAATGCGCGTGATACTGTACCAGAACTGTATCGAATGTTATCGCTAGTAGGCACGTTAGCCCTAAACTCTCTGATAGCAGCTCGCAAAATACGAGCCATCTTCGAATTTTGTGAGCAGTTGTCGAGAGCTAGGCCAAAAATTTAGCAAAAAACGCCCTGATGATGGCCTTCCCCATATAGCAGCAGAGCATTGAGGAGATGCTTATGTGTTGCTTTTTTTTAATGTTTAGAGTTAAGTTTGGGAAATTTTGTGGAATACGAGATCTGGTTCTCGCGAATTCTCAACTGGAAACAATACTAAATTCTGCTTTGGCAAAGAGAGTTATAGAGATACCCTAGAAAAATTCAGATCGTTTTATGTTAAATTTTACATCAGGATAGATGAATACGGTGAACAACTTTGGCAAAATATAGTTTATCTTTAACTATTGTATTATAATCACGAGGTCAAAAAGCATGGACATATTTATTCTGATGTGAATCGAAGCACTGTATACTTATAATGCCAACCAGGTACGTTTATAAAAGCTTGACTACAAATAAAAACCCAAGGGACATGACCGTTTACATTTCAGTAATGCATATTCCTGAGAATCGGCATCTTGTGTTATTTTGTGGATATGAAACTCTACTTGTGCAGTCTAAGCTACGGTATACATTATACATGAAGGGGGGAAAAGATTTCAATTTTTTTTGTGAATGTGCACTTGTAAGAATCCATATATAACATGGACGTCCGGTGATGTTGACATTCATCTCTACGAGTGCTCATATGCAAAGATATCTCCACCTAATGCATAAATAACTTATCCATATATAAGCATAAAGTGTATATGCAATTGTTTTCAGAAGAGGGTTGTCATATCAGGTGACTTTGATATTGTAGTTTTGAAGTTTTTTATTAAAAAATAGATAGAATTTCTTGCAGGAATAACTATGGTTACGGTTTAATTTTTCATCCGCTTACAAAATAAGGAAAACCTTTATAAAATTAAAGAGAAATTTCATAATTTCACTGCCACAAGGGTTGTCATATCAAGTGACTCTGACTTTCTGGTTTAAACTGGAGATAGGAATTTTGGTGGGATATGATTAAGAACCGTAACATTTTCGAGTATTCTGCAAACACCAGCAGCAGCACATCCGTTGGAAAGTCATGGAATGGCAAGTTCTGTTCCGCCTCAAATATCGTTCTTAAATTTCAGATTTGGTTACACATTTGTTCAGTTGAATAGCCAGAGGGTACTGTGAACAACGGACCAAATGGCCATTAAACACTTTTCGACTATATCCATTTTTCTATAGCCTACACAAAATCTGTGTATATGGATCCCGCTAGGGTACTTGTGCCCTGTTACAGGATGAGTGAGATTGATTACATAGGGAATAATTAATGTAACGCAAGGTCACTTGAATTGCAAAAGCATAACCCTTGTATAGCCTTCACGCGCAGACATAATTAGCAATTATGATTCAACCTATAGTACGGTATGCATATTCATTTTGGCAAGTTTAAAAATTGAGCCAGGGTCGAGCCTTTCTATCCAATGTGCTCGCGGAAACGCTTTGGAGTAATACTAATTAGGATGTGCGCATAAAATTCAATAACTCGCTCGCTTTATGGCGAGAAAATAAATTTTGAATGGGATGTGTTTAAATTAAGTGAAGCTGAATTAGGGCCGGGATTAAAATTTATGAAGGGCGAATGCAAATATTTTCCAAATTTTCATATTAAGAAATTTTTAATCTTTCCACCGAGAACCGTTATTCACAGGCAGCCGAATGGAGGAAGGAAAATGCTTTTGTCTGATTCTGGATACGTAGCATATCTAAATTTCGAGAATCCTGATTAATGGCCTCGAAGGACATATTAATGTCAGCTAACTTGCCGCTAATTACGTACGCCGTGCGAAGCACAACTTAATTCATGGTGCTCTTTGCTGGCAGTCGCCATTAAAAGCAAATGCATTAATGGTGGAATCAAGACGAGTCGTTTATAATGGGAAAACTTAGGCAACTTTCAGGACTCATTCCATTGCGTGAAAATGCTGCATACAATAAAAGTGTTAGAAAATAGGCCATTTCATGGTTAGCTAAATAACTGAACAACTCTTTATTCTGCCCACAATGGCAACATGGAAATTTAAAAGTAAGGACTCTTTGAAAGTTTCCTCTGTATACACGCTAACATCAAATTAAAGTATCGTTCAAGATTCAGCACTGGTTTTTTGCTGCCCTGCAAGTTATTAAGATACAATGATTTGGTTTGTTGTCGACCACTAGCATGGTTTTTTGGGCAGTAGGATTTGTTCAAGGACACTTGAAACTGATGCAATTTGTACATTTTGATGCATTTTTCAACGATTCTTGCAATTTCCTCGCGTGAACTTTGAAAGTATTGTGATGTTGTACTACTACATCGGTACCGTTGTCTGCCATACAAGAGGTAAGTTCGTGCCACGCATTTCCCGTCCATTAACTTCACTTCTTTGTAGATCAAGATCCTTTTGCCGAAATGTGTGCGAACGGAATCCATCATCGACTTCCTTTATTATTTCTGCATCTTTCTATAAAAATGCATCCCGAATCACCCCCAAAAAAGTCTTTATCGAATATTGCGTTTTGGAGAGGAGATCTCGTGCTGCATAATACCATCGATGGCATTTTCATCCTATTTACAAGAAATTGAAGTCATTTCAATTGCATTGAGCTGGCAAACTCCGATTGCTACAAGCTTCCCTTATTCTGCCAGATATATATTGGAGCAATATTAGTCTTGGCTCATGGCTCATGGCTCATGGCTCAACGAGAACGACGGAAATATTGGCTTACAAGGACCCCAACAGCAACTTACATTGTTTCATTTCTGCAATATCTAAACTGATATTTCATTTCATCATATTGGCTCCAAAATAATGTCTTCCAGCTGAATCCAAATACTTCCTGGTCTCTTCTTCGTTGCTACGCACCCAATCCACAAAATAAATTCCATAATTCCCCCAAGGTGTTGGGGGCTTTTGTAACACAGGCCTAAGTTATTCCAAGTTAAAAGTATTTTACGCTGTCAGCCAACGAGGCTTTACTATGTTGTTTTTTGTTGTTTTCACTTTCCAATTAATCTTCTAAAACAACACGGGGGGACTTTGGGCAAATGATAACATAAGTGCAAACAATGGTCATGCATATATCTAAATATTTGACTTTTTAGCCGAGGTAGCTCAGCTATAAGAGTACAAATAAGCTTACTATCGACAAACCAGATGCATTCCCCATCCCCCAAAGAAATCCAATTGTTTTAAATAATGCTCACCAACGAGGGTGAGGAAAAATTCTCAATAAAAACTCAACCTGAGTCCTCCGGGGTACTTTTTGCATCCTATATCAATGAGATTCCACTTCAGCATTGGCAGAACATTTGAATTTCAAATAATGCCATTGGCATGGAATAATAATTGGAACTTTAGCCATTTTTTTCTTCTTCTTTTTGCAAATCCACTCTACCCGGACCAAGTGGCATGCCAGCCTGTCCAAATTCTGAATTCACAACGAATCTTTCACATCTGCAATAATACGGTGACTCGTAATGAATTTTCAAGCAATTCTCGAAATTTCCATTTCAATGTTATTTATGGCCCTATAGAAGCTGTTACGTTACCCAATCAATTTTCTTCGGACATGACAGAGTTTGGGTTTAAAGTTAATCGCGAGTCAAGAAAACCTTTCTACATTCTGAGAGAGGGAAGTTTTTTTTGCATTTCAAAATTCGATGGGATTTTAGGAAGGACTGTTGTTTCAAAGTCAAACAGCTAGGGTCATTCGTATAGGTTAGGTAATCACATTTGGTTGGAAACTTGTATATGGGATCAGATATCGAACATATAAAATTGTATTATAGGAACATGAGCTTAGCATGTGGCATGCAGTAAAATGTGGTGATAAATTACAACACGATTTTGTTTAGAAATAAAATTTAACAAAATTCATTTATTTGCATGTACATGGAGCCTTATGAAAAATGATATCACGAAGTTGACAATCGTCATGAAAGTGATAACAAATCTGAATAGCCTAATGCCCATTTTGAAAGTGCCTAATTATTTGTGAGCTAAAATTCAGAATTTTATATTAGTTTTCAGTATAGCATCATTAAAACCTGATTATTATTATGCACGCAATATAAATGATGAAAGTAGCCTCTCGCACGCATGTGTGCTGTACTCTACTGATAATATGCATAGTCCTATTAGTCGTGTTAATTAAAATTTCACAGTTTTATTACTTTATGATATTGTATAGATATTATTAATCAAATGAAATAAGAATTGATATTTTCGAAACACATTTAGTTAAAGAATTGTATTACGGTGCTCTAACTGGACTTAAAATAAAGTTAATGGAAGGAGAGCTAGGGTTAATTCCGATTAACTTTGTCATTAGGCTTGATCAACCACACAATACTTTTCATAGTGCTGAAACAACAGGATAAATGATCTGCAACTGAATTTTGGTGGCTTGTTTTTCCATGGTCTTTTAGGTAAAAGCTGATTCTGTACGAATATTTAATTATTCCGACCAGGGGATTCACCATGATACTGTGTTTTAATTGAATCTCAGCCCTCTTTCAAATTAATTTAGCGTTGATCAGGACTTCATTAATTAACGCAGCGGGCGGATGCCGAGGTATTTCATAAAAGATAAAACCGAGTTACAACGTTTTAATTAAGTTCAAAATTATTTGGGCAATCAAAACACGGAGTTTGTATAAAAATGTATCGCTTGTGTTGACAAGTTAATTAAACTCTTGCCGGTGGAAGTTGTTGTGCTATTTGCTGCTCGCGTTTTTTTTTTCAAATAAAAAAAAACATTATTTGATAATTAAGTCAAGACAATCAGCGCCTCAAGAAACAAATATGAACGAAAATTTTAATTAATCCTATGACTTAATTCTGTCATGTATGCAATGTAAGCAACCTATTAGTCGTTTGTGATTAATTCGTGTAAACATCTGTCTGGTAAAACAATTTGGTTCTAAGTTCTTAGCAAGTCTATTACTTATTCATAAAATATATTCCTGTCATGAAAATTCTAAATTGGGCCTAACATCGTGAAATCCTTGCAGAAACAATCGATGATATATCAATGCATTATCCTGATGAAAACCTGCACGTGTTACAATGAGGCTCTAAAATGCTCGCTTTGGAATTCCCATAGCCCAACAGTAAATGTCAGAGACAAGTAATTTGTGATGAAAATTTTCTATTCGCATGACATTAGTTTATTGACATCACCATGAAATCTGGCATGGTCTATGTATAAATGGCAGCGTCTTATTAAAGGAAACGCCATTAGCATTTCTCTCGAGTGTTTCCATGCTGGTGTCAAATTGATTCGCTCATAAAAGAAACATGTGCAACGTTTTCGTTGACGTTTTCAGGTAATTGCAGTTTCAAAATAAGGTGTTGTCAAGAAGCTTCAAAGATCTCTTGACAAAATACTAATTTAACGAAGATGTGTCAGCTGCTTAAGCAATGCATGTGATAAGCACGATAGCTGGTATTATAAACTTGATGCAAAAGTCGTAGATGGCACCACACCACTGCAGTGCAAATTGTGCATAGTTTGTGGTGTAGTTTCTAGAGTGTTGCCCAGACGATTGCCAAAGTGGAAAATTCTGTCCATTTATAGACAAAAATTGTAATTAGTTTGGCATTTCAGAAAATTGGCAGTTCTGGTTATTTTTATAAATATTATTATGGTGCTTTCAGCCTTTAATGTTGAGGTTGGTAATACTATATAGGAATACTAATTTATCTAAAACTGCACGTGTACAAATGCAAATGAAGTAATTGATCGACATAATGAAAGAGGAACGTTTCATTCCCACGCACCGTTTCGTGGTTTTCGATTTTGAGTGTACTGATTTATTCCTAAGGCTGTATAAATAAATGAGCTCATAATAAGCATCAAAATATCCATTTTCCGTAGCTGTACTTGATTTTGGCATGGATGCTGTTATTGATCCCATGCCAGAATAAACATTACATTGATTTCTTCTCACTGCACGTATGTGCGTTGAATTCGTGTAATTATGTGGCATGATAGATTTACTCACGATGTAATTCGTTGTGCAAAATAAATAGTATTGTCTGTTATAAATATTGAAGTACGTGTACATGCATGTTAGCCCCCTTTAGGCTTTAACTGACAGTATCATGATATTTTTTTTATTCTAATGGCGTCTCAATATGATAGTAACAAGGTGGGACGCCTTTATCGTTTGCCCTGTACAGTTTTTATGTCTTTCTTGTTATATTTTTCCCAAAACGCCCAGATTTATGACTTTTGTAATGGATTTTGATGATTAGATTTTCGCACTAGCTGGTCACGAAAGCTATCTGCCTCCTTGTCTTTACTTATTTAATCTTTGGGAACACAATTCTCGTTTTTAATTTAATTGGCGAGAGATGCTAAACTTTAAGAAGGAAATAGAATTAACGAATCTCTCATTAAAAAAGATTTTACGATGAGGCCCATGCAACCAAATGAATTTTCTTATTGTATCACAATATAATTTCATTTACACTCTTGCAGGCATTTGCATGTTTTAATTTTAAATGGGGAAAAAATATTTTATTGTGTAAATAATGTCTAGACTAAGACAATGAAATTGCCTTCAGAAGGCGCGTTTCTCATAAATCTCGCTTTTATTATCAGCTCTTATTTATTTATTCAAGGATACTTTTTTACGCTAAGATTTAATTTTCTAGCCTGAAAACTTAATGTTAATTTCTGCACACGTAGCTAAGGGAGAATATTTTATTGCAGTGCACTGGTAAATTAAATGTTTCATGAAATGCATAAAATATCGTTGTTATTGTTAACAATGGAGGGAGAGTATAATGTCACAAATATGGTTACTAAAACAAAGACAGTTATTTCTTTATATTAAACATTCAAAATGATATTAATTATACTTTTTAATAATTTGTTCAGCAAGTGTGTAAGGGCCGTCTAGGGCCCTGGACGCGATGAACACGAGCCGGTTACGTGGATAGCAGAAATAAACATACTTTAAT
>JAQGAE010000393.1:0-38859 GCA_034696685.1 Julus scandinavius | reverse complement strand
TTTAAAAAAATGATTGCCCTGGAAATCAACGTTTTCTTGTAAAACATTACTTTTTTTTAAATCCAAAATTTAAACTTATTTTAAACTTTTAAACTTAATCTAATAAGTTGTATTCGTATAGAAAATAATTAAAATCCATAAAGCAAATGAATAAATTAAGCATATAGGAAATTACTTAATTATTATATACACATAGTATTTTTGGCATACAGAAACTGAATACCAAATTTGTAACAAGTCTTATTAGTACCAATGCAACAGGATAAAAATCTAAATATATATACTCTATAGCCATACAAAATAATGCATTAGTTTGTAGTGGGCGGCAACAAGGGGGTCTAGAATAGTGGGAGGAAGGGACCGTCTCATACAAGCACCAAACTTGCAGATCTCATTAACTGGAAACAAAGCCACGTCCTGGAAAAAAAATGTAATTTGCACTATTTGAGGCTAATCATATGATCGACGATTATCCAATGAGAGCACGTGATATTATTTACCGTAAACAATTTGTTTACAGCCGCCCGTGCTCCTCACGTCAGCGAACCCCGTCGTTCACGAAAAGAACGAGGAGGGTTCGCCATTTTTAGGGGGTGAGCTGATGTTGCGCTGTCAATGACAATGATTCAATTATCCACGGAATAGTCGTGTATTACGTGTGTGGATTGACCTTACGATCACTCCAAAAGAAATCCATGATATGTACCGTTTTAAAGACGAGGTTGTTTGCTGAAATAAGGTGGAACGGCCTGGATTGACACTGGATTTGGATTCTCTGGTCCCGTACCCTCGCGTATGATTAGGCCTGGAAGCCAGGTAGCGGTCCCTCAGCGCCCCGACCCCACAGTAAGTATACAAACAAACTCAATTTTAACATATTACCAAATGTAGTAGAAACGTATAGGCAGCGAACATGGCTGGTGATATAATCTGTTGTGTGTCTTGTGATAAACTTGGGCCAACGCCACCGTTATGAAGTGCTAGAAGTTTGAAAGCGTGCTTTCCCTCGTCGGGATTGAATATGGATTTGAGAGGCACGCTTTTGAAATGCAGCTGCCATTGGACGCCAACGATTGACCCATATATAAGCGTTTTTGTTTGAATACAATGAAGGGCTTTTTTACATAAATTTACATGTTTGGATTTGGATTGTAATGCCATTTTTAAGAATCGTTATTTTCGAGGTATCCTTTAGCGAGGTAAGATTACCGATTTGTCGGATATGCATGTACGTTTTCCGAGTGTGTAAATATGATCGGGAAATGAAAGAACAACAAAAGATGGCCCGTCTGTAATGTCTTGTACAAACTACCAGTTCGGAAAAAAAAAGATTTTTATGAAAAGTCACGTTTACTCTTTTCTAGTTGATGAGCTCATTCACAGTATCTTAATTCTACTAATATCTAGACATGGTTAAATGTTATTCTTGTGTACGCTATGTAATTAAGTATCATCCACGCACTGCTTCCCCATTTTTTTTTATAGTTTTTTTTTTTTTTTTTTTTTGTGCTCGTCTTTAGCACGCCCGAATAAGGCTCGTTTCCTGTTTTATGTTATTGCATCGTTTTGTATGCGTGCTCATCAATTGTTATCACAGGCTCGTGGGAAAGAATTTATTAACCGATTTACCCATTGATTTTGATCAATATTGCAGCACTATGAATTGTTAGTGCCTACCAGTTGACTATACTATCAATGATATCACTTTCAATATGCATACGACTTATAGTGACCTTGATTAAATTTGTCAGCATATCACGTCGGGCATATTTGAAATTGTATATTAATCAGTCAAAATGACAATTTGTATTTACGACATTTGCAGTCATAAATAAAAACTTTTTGTCAATTTTAATGATAACCACTAGTCTTGCTTAACAAAATAAAATCGTAACATGTTGCTATATAACCAACTCCCAACCTGCTCACTATATATAGATGTATGCTTACTGCAAAATCTTTAACATTGTTGTTATTTTAGTTTTTATGTGCTCTTTGCTCCGTTTCATGTTCCCTAAGGGGCATTTATTTAAATTATATGGGTGCAGTTTTAGGATATATTTCTTAGAAATCTGATTACTTTCTCTGCTGTGTGCACGTACCAGTGATGTGCCAATAACATTACTAATTATTACCGCAGTAACCTTTACCAATATTTCAAGGTTAAGCATGACGTCATGGAGGCCAGCTCGCTTGGAGAATTTGTATTTTATAAGTAGTCTAGATCTAAGCAGCCAGCAATGAATATAGTTGTTGGCTGTAAGACATATTTTAGCTAATCCCTTTGTTTTAAAAGGGTAAACTTACATTGATATATATGATTTTATAAAAGCATTCCTGAGAATGCTAAAACAGTGGCGTTTCAGTTTTGGAATGATGCTCTCCATTCTTATTCAATGATACTTCCGATTTCAGACCATGAGTGGATAGATGATGCTATTATTTGCTTAATATCTGGTTCTGAAATTTGTTTTATATATGGCAGTGTAGAAATCATATTATACATGTTATTTATTCCAGGGTTTACTTTTGAATTTTTTTTCAGACTGATTGAAGTGTTTTTACTGATTTTAGATTATTTTCACACTTTTTTAGGTAGACCTGCCACTGCAAGGTGATGCCCAATAGTGACAAAAGTGATGAGAATATCCCAAGGGGAAAAAAACGTAGTCGTGAAGATACATTGCTTGAAGACAAGTAAGTCGAACAAAGGTTTAGTGTAGATATTAGAGATGTTATGACATATTGGTTGTCAGTCTGTAATTAAGCATATATGCTATATGAATAATTTTTCTATAGTTTATATTAAATTGTAATTTTTTAACAAAAGAGGGGAAAAAGGTTAGTAAGAAAAGCAAACTTGCATGATATTTTAAATTGTATAATTTTTATTCATTAGGACATCAACTGACTCCGATTTTGAGACTTCTAGCAATCAACCTAAACGTGTCCACATTGATGACAATTCTTCAGCAATCATAGACATGGATCAACCAGCTGATCTCAGCATGAAGTAAGTTCCAACTAAAAATTGAAACTAACTTTGTTTTGCTTGTGTATAAGAAAAAGCTATTGCAATTAAAATTTGAAAATATCTTGATAATACTAAACAACATGTTTTGGTTAAAGTATTTGTTCTTACTTTCATTAAAGGAAAGAGAGGCGGGACCCGTATGAGTCTGGTGGAAATTCGAGTAGGAATTTGAATTCATCAACTTCAAGATCTGGTAATGATTGGTGGGGTGCAGATAAGGAATCGAGCGATGTGGACAATAATGCAGAAGGAGTCGTTTTGGACCTGGCAAGCAGAGGCCCTAACAGGCCTCGATCTGCACGTACAGAAGATAGGGAAGATACGTCTGATAATGACATTATTGTATTGTCGGATGAGGATGCGCCCAAGCAAAATGGCCATGTAAATGGCTTTTCTGGGAATGATGATGCGAGCTCAAACGGAGGGAAAATGTGCGAGTATCAAGAACTGAAGGAGTTGAGCCCGGAAGAGTTAAAAAGACGAGAGCATCTAATAAGCAAACTGAAAGAAAACCTTCGCAGCGAAGAAATGAAGCTTGTTCTTTTGAAGAAATTGCAGTTGAGTCATCAGATGAAGGAAAACATTGTGGTTCCGCCTCACACTAGCAAAATGTCTTCAAATAACAATTCTAGAGGACCTGTAAACTCTCCACTATCATTACCCCCACCATTGGTTCGTGGAAGTCATGGTTCAATGTCAAAGTCATCTATTCAGAATTCCCAGGGAGTAATGGTCCCACCACTGGTAAGAAATTTAAAATCAAATCGGTATATAAATACTAAGTAATGTTTAAAAAAAATGTTTGTGACTGCCTGGGCATTCCTGGTAATTCCAATATTTATTTGCGTGGATATTTACCAATGTTTCGTACCCATTCCCAGGTTCGACCCCACACTTCTCATGGACCGCCACCTCTAGTTATGACGCCAAGGATGTCTGGTAGTAGTTCTTCGTCCCACAATACAAGTGTGATGCTCCAGCAAGGGATGATGCGTACCCCCAGCATGGGTGGCCGAATTCCCGTGACCACTCCTCCAAATGTGGTGTTGGGATATCCGATGCAGTCCCAGTCCCAGGTGAGAAAGGTATAGTTACTCCCGCTTTGATGCTGAAGCGGTGCATAAACCAGCCTATCGTTGGCTTGGCAATAACCGTCTAACAGACCATCATAGCTTCGGCCTTTAATTATCTACATGACAAATTAAAGACATAGTACATGTAGTTAAATTCTAATTAACGTTATCGAATTTTTCCAACAGATGCAAATGGGGTCAATTTCTACAAATTCATCACCTTCGTTGTCACAGTCCCAGCAGTCTCAGGGTGAACGCGCAGACAACCAAACACCGGCTCAGAGGCAAGCTGCTGCAAAGTTGGCGTTGCGCAAGCAGCTGGAGAAAACGCTTCTTCAGATTCCACCCCCGAAACCCCCACCACCCGAAATGCATTTCGTCCCAAATCCCTCAAATACAGAGTTCATTTACTTGGTTGGCCTAGAGGCAATTGTCAATTTCATTACCGAAGGGGAGTTGCAGAAGGAAGACGATGTGCCCAAGCCCTTCAACTGCATCCAGTGCTCGACCGACTTCACTCCTGTTTGGAAATGGGAAAACACGAAAAAGGGAACTGTCATTTGCGAACAGTGCGTTACTTCTAACATCAAGAAAGCCCTGAAGGCAGAGCACACCAATAGGCTCAAAACGGCGTTCGTCAAAGCTTTGCAGCAAGAACAGGAAATCGAACAGCGCATGTCGCAAGTTAGTTCGTCTCCTCCAATGCCGGCCCCTTCGCATGCCCCTTCTCCAAGAACAACGTCACCATCTTTGCTTCAGATGCCAAAGTTAAACGAGTCTCCTCGCCAGTCTCATGCCGCCTCTGCCGCTGCAGTGGCTTCTGCTAATTTGAATGCAGCTCATCAGCAACTTCTTCGTCTTCCCCAGCATCAGCCTCTTCCGGCACACATGTTGTCGCCCCTCAGTCCATTTTTGGCTCAAGCGTACCAGTACCAAGTTATGGGCAAGAACCCAGTGTCCAATGCAGAGTTGCAGCGCCAGTACCTTCTGGACATGATTCCTCCACGCTCACTGCCTCAGGGTACCATCAACTGGAAAACATGACATCATCAAGAAGTCCCACTTGCACCTGGATACAATTGGGACGCTGTTGCAGCACATTGTGGGCTACGGCAACTTCATAATCCATCGTAAGGCTGCTTCACGAGCCGGGCGGACCCGAGCGCTGCAACGACAGCAAGGTCTTTGGTTGTAAAATGTCTTGCATAAAGCCAGGCAGCGAATTTGCAGGGATTCAAACGGCACCTCGTGATGGAATGTAGACGGCAAGTGTACCGCGTGAGTACTAAATCAGGTACCAAGTTAAGATTCAAACATATATTTGCACTCAGTTTTATCTTTTACCAATTGTTTTTAAAAAGTTCACTTACTGACTTTGGTAAGTTTGTGGCAAGTTTTCCTGGCTTTTCAACAACAGTTTGTCATCAATAATTTGTATCCCGATACAGTTCACAGATTTTATACGGAACCTACAGTTACCAGCTTGGGGTATTCTTGTTCCTTGGGGTGGAATTTTAAATTAAATGGCTTTGGAAATTTTATTTATTCACATATTTTTAAAATAATTAAGGACGACATGTTTTGCATTTGCAGATGCACATTTTGTTTGGGAATTATAGATCAGGGTGGTCCAACGTGTGGCCACCGAGGCTTTTTTTTTTTTTTGATTGCCCTCGGCAATATTCAATAAAAAAATTTAAGTTGAATCATTGTTAACAAAATGTTTTACTATTTCCATGGCATTTTACTCTTGTTGTGCACATAAACACTTTTTTATGGAAAAAGATATTAGCACTGTCATCACTAAATGCCACAATTAGAGCCCGCGGGTTTGTGTCAAAAGTGGCCCTGGAGCCCTTTAGGCATGTAAAGTTTGACCACCCTGTTATGAATTGGTGCAAATACCAAATTTCTATTTGGACCAAGTGTCGCAAATGGTATTTTAGAGCACATATTTCAGTGTAACACTTAAAAAATGTTCCGATCTGGGTACCTGCATACATGTCAATTGGTGGTACTTTACAGTATGCCACTCAACAATTGCTTGTTTCTTGATGATGCACCAACGTGTTGCATGTGTCAGGTTTGCATTGTCTGCCAGGTTGGATTTTCTAGAAATGCTGGTTTAAAATCGGATTGCCTATCCCAACTTTGTTTGTAAGAATTTTCCAAAGTTATGTCTAGGCAATTGACAGGATAAAATCTTTAGAATTAGCAACGAACATGCTATTTCCTGTCTGTCTATCCCTACCCCCAACTTGTATCTGTCGTTAAATAAGCTCCAACAAACAAATAATTAACTTTCTGTAGAATACAGTAGTATAATTATTTGTGGTCATGTTTTGACACTAAATGAAAATATCTGAAATAGCACAAGGTGAAAAATTAAATTGATTGATTTAAAAAAAAGTTTGCAAGTTTAAAAGTTGCAATTAACACTTAATTTGTACAAATTATTTGTTGAAAGAGGGAGCTTATGCCATGTGCTATCATTTATACATTTTGAAATTGGCTGACAATGGATATGCCAAAATTATTTTTTTTTGCATAAATGCATTCGTTCTTAAAGCCCTTATAACGTATTCTAAGGCAGTACAAAGAAGAAGAAAAATCTTATGAAAATGATGTTTTGTAGGTGGATTGTACGCCACATCTTTCCTACATGCAACTGGGAACCAAGTTCAAATGTAATGAGGAAGGAAACAAATCTCATTATTGAAGGGTTTCTTGAATTGTAAATTTTGAATAGAACGTACAATTTTCAAGACAGCATAACCGTCTGTACTAAATGTGTTAACTATGTGCTGTTATATAACTATTTGCTAAGAAACGTGCCAGGGAAACTAGTTTAAAATCTTTAAATATAAATTGGAGAACTTTCACTTTGTAAAGTAGGTGGAATTGTTAAAATATAATTATCAAATTTGAGGGGTTGTCTAAATTATACATTTTATTTAGCCATCTCTGAATACGTGTTCATTAAATGCATCACAATTCCTGCATTAGGTTTAAAAAAGTTATGTTTTACTTCATTTCACGAAATACCTGGCTTGGGGCCTACTCACTCAGATGGATGAATAGTAAATATTTAGATGAATGTTGCTGGGTTTCAACTCATTTCGCCCTTCCTCTGTATGTGTGCTTTGCACTTAACGTGTTTCCATAGAAATTCGGTCACTGACGGACAATCTTTTTTGAGCCCTTAAACAAGTTTTGTAATTTATATCGATGTGATGATCGTGTATTTTCTTTTTACTTTTGAGTGTAATCGAACAGGTTAGAAACGTGACTTTCTTTATTGAAATGTTCATGAAATAGTTTTTATATACAACTTTGAATTTTGCGTACAAATTAAGCTATTCATTATTTGTAGTGTAGATTAAGGACTTAAGGGACGAAAGTTGATGCCATGTTTCTATATTTGCCCCAATTATTCCAGTACCCTTTTCTGATTTTTTAAAAAGTGCACTCGCTTTAAATTAACGACACCATGAATGTATTTGAAGCTTTTTGGGATTTGGTAAACACGAATTTGCAGCAAGATCCTAATATATTTAGTGTTTTATTCCTTTTTAATACAGGGTGTCCAGAATGCAATGTGCTTGAATGTATTTCAACTCGAAAAAGTCTGGAATTATGCTTGACATTCGTGTTAAACGCCAGTATATGTTGGAATTTCCTGTCCGCTTTGGGAAATTTCTTGTTTTCAATTCTCTAGAAAAATGTGCATCTCGTTTGAAAAATTCTGTGACAATTAGTCGTGGGTGGGTTCATTGAAAATGTAAAAAATGAGCCTTGGAATAGTAGAAATATGAATTTTCAATCAAATTTACTGGACACCCTGTACTGATATCTAAGATCCAAATTTTAATTTATTTGTTATTTTCGTTTAATTATCTTGCCGGATCAATGGTGCATTGTTTTTGGGCTTCTTAATTTCAGCTCCACAACTGTCTAGTTCGAATCAATATGTTAATACTTATTAAAATTGATGCATATGCATTAAATCTGATATCTTCACTATAGTTATCAGTTTCTTTAGTGACGTCTGAATTCGTCATTTGAAGATTTTTAGATAATTGTTCCTAATTTGGAACTTATCCCTCTGTGAGTTTTTACATTTGGCTGAATTTATGATTTAGAATTACAATTGTTATCACCTTGATACTATAATAGATTCAAATCCCACACCTGATAACCTTTATTTTTTTCTCAGAAATGCAAAAGTATTGCTGAAATTGACATTTTTTCTTTACTTGCATAATTTAATTGTAGGTCTACGTTATTTCAAGTTTGGGAAATAAGTAACGAAGAGTCTCAGTTCACTCTGAAATTCCAGCTATGATATTTTTGTTTGCTGCTCTGAAACGTGAGGGTAGACATATTTCATCATTATCTTAATTTCTGTATTAAAATACCAATGAAGGAAAGATCACATTTTGAAGAGCATAATTTCAAAGTATTTGAGTATTGTTTGTTTATTTGAGATTTGACATATACCATATCCAGATCGGGGAAAGGAGAATTCTAGGCCAGGCGATAGGAAGAATTAAATAGAGAATATGGTCACTGCCTATTCTTAAGAGAAACAACCCAATTAACAATGATGTCATAGTCACTACTAACGTAGGAACAATTTCCTGAAAATAGGTGTGGCCCTGCCTACCATTTCATTGCACTAATAAATACATAGTTAGAAAAACTTTGGTAGGTGAAAATTTTGCAAATCTTTATTGTTAAAAGTTGTATTTACACTCAATTCAATTCATTATTCTCGAGTTACTTTTATTTATTAAGGAAGGTGGCTTTAAAAGATTCATATTCTTTCTTCTCCTCCAAATCTGTAATTTAAAAAAAAAAAATGGTAATCGTCATACAAAAAATAAAAAATATTACTAACGACTTTGTAGTACGGGAATAAGAATTATACCTTCTTCATCTGCAGATTTCAATTCTTCTTCAGAAGTGTCATCGTCATCAACATTTCCATGGATTAAGAACATATCTCTATCTTCAGAAATTGGCCTACTTGTTACTATTGGACAGAATAAGACACATAATAAAGGTAATCAACAATATTCGTTGTTTGTTGGGTAATTTACAATGTTTAAAATTCACAGGTCTTAAGTCGTACCGAGAGACTCTTTTGTTACTTCTTCGCCTTCGCCTAGGTCCATGTGTAATTTTTTCAATTTCTTTTGCAATTCCGCTTCTTCTGCAATTTCCTGTTAATTATATATATATTTTTTTAAATTATATAATCGAAAGTCGTGTGAACAAACAAATATTATTGAAAGTTTGGTAACCTTCTCTCGCATGAGCCTGTCGTATTCTGGTTTGTAGTCCCTTGAAAAGTAAGCGAATGCATTGTTAAACATTTTGACAGCGTGTACATGACAAATTAGAATCACAAAGGAATGACATACGTTTTATATTCTTTTTCAGCCTCGGAAACAGCTGCAAAGAAGTCGTCGAGTCCTGTGCCAGCTACGGCCGAAACTCCAACAGCTTTAAGGTCACGGTAGAATTCATCCAATACCAAGCTCATGGACCTTGTAAGATTCGAAACGTGTGACGTTTCTGCTTCTAGAGCTTCGATGAAAACTGTAAAGTCGGTCATCCATTCAACAGCAAAGGTATGTTCAACTACATCTGTCTGGAAATGAAAATGAGGTGAAACATGGTAAGTATGTCTCAGAAATCAACGAAATATTCTAAAAATAGGAAGACTATAGATTGATAGTCAATCATCTGAAACTAAACTTGCACATAAATGTAAGACCTTATATTTTGACATGGATAAAACTTTGACACGAGTATAAAATATTAACAACAAAAATATGTTAATCACCTTGTTCATAACAACGATAAACGGCAATTTCATTTTATAAAGTATGCTGCAGGCGTACAACATATTTGACATAAAAGTAACTGGATTAAGGCTGCGGACAGTATCCATCACATAAACTACGACAGTTGGAAATGCAGATGCCTAAGTAAAAGAAAAATGTTCAAAGTAACATTTTAAAGGGGAAATTTTTACATAACTCAAAATTGGCAGTACTCACCAAAGCCTCTGTAATTATAGAGCCTGAAGCTGACCATGTGAAAACTTCTATTTGTCCTGGAGTGTCAAGAATCACATATCTGCAACATAAAGTGTAATGATTAATTTGATATTCCATACTATTTGAAATGCAAGATTATGTGAAAATACTACTAACTTGAATTCAGATTTTCTTTTATTAACGAACTGCATTACCTGTGAGAGTAAACGAGCAGCATCAGGCACTATACTCTTGTCAGCCAATGAAAATTTATATATTGCCAAACTTACGTCGCCAAATCGTGTTGCAAACAAGTTTAAAGAAGTGACGATTCCTCCATTTGGCCCCAACGAATATTGTTTCATAACTTCCTTATATTTTACGGTATCCCGAATATCTATACAAACGATTGACATTTTTATACAATGTTTACAGCTTTCGTAGTGCATGGTGACTGGTTATATAATACAAAAACTAGCCAATATTAAGTCTCACCGATATTTACTGGAAAAGGCACATCATAACATGCAGGATCCAAGTTGATGACATAGGGCGGCTCCTTTTTTTCGTGTAAATGTGCAGTTAATCGCTAAGATTGATTAAATCAAATTAGGCAAAAGTAATTGAAACGCACATTACTTACTAACTTTAGCAAAATCAAAATTAGCACATTTTTTAATATTCAATTTAAATCAGTTGTTAAAGAAATTAGATCAGAATAAATCTTAACTATTTCCCCAAAGGGCCACTTGTACTATTAATTTGTTTGCTGACAGTATAATGAGTATTCAGTATGCAATTTTAAGTGAATATGCTATCTGCAAATGTACGGAATTTTTATGACAAAAAAAAATGTTGAGCTTATTTCACCTGTACGAATGATGTTTTTCCTGCACCTGCCATCCCTAATATAATTAAACAAACTGGCAATTCCGAACTTGAAGTTGTCGGTGTCTGTTCAGGTGGAATTGCGGAGCAACTAGGTTCGTTTACGTCCATTTTACAAAGATTTACTACGAATCTATATTAAAATAATATAAAAAGTTAGTCATTAAAGATCCCCTCAGAACTGTCACGGAGAATGGCGTATAATTTAAGCTTATTTGTGCACTTTTACCTTAAATTTGGCGGCGGGAATCAAGATCAAACCTACCAAATGTAGACCACGAAATAGATTTTTTTAACTAATGCATTATGGGAATTTCTTTGTCGCACAAAAATGTGCATGTGCACAACTTAATTATTTAACCGATTGTATTAATAGAGAAATGAGCTTTCAGGTATAATAGACGACGCCGGAAACAATATTTCATTTTTATAATTCTAAGTCAGTGAAATTATACGAAGTTGCCTTCAATGTAGCAAAGTATTCAAATTACATAACCAGTCTGGTCACCCCGTTGGCACGTGACTAATGAGTGCGCGTGTTCGAAAAGAAAATAGTAGTGTGCAAACATTTTATGAACAGCTTTCAATATGCAAGGTATGTTTTATTCCGTTTTCATTAATAATTGAAGGTAAAGCCAGACTGTAGAATTATGAAAGTGCATTAGCTGTATAATCTAAAAACTAACATGTCAAAGTGGTAACCAACTAATATGTAAACTACGTCAGTAGCCATGTGAACCATTTTTGGGAGGAAATGGTCAAAGTGTGTCCTCAATAATTTTATAAGCCTGAAACAATTTCAAATACGCACTTGGTTGCACGGTCTTTCAAATGAGAAATAGGGAATTTTTTATTGGTTGAATATGTGGAAATCCATATTTTGATTATGTAGTTTCGGCCATTGCTGAACTACGACATACAATATGTAATGCGGTATATGTTTAGATGGGATTTGTAAAATCAATTTTTCATACAAAAGAAAATCAGAGCTGCGATCGGAGGTTCATGCCATGCGATGGTATTTATCATTATCACTTATAATAGCAGAAATCGGACAATATTTATAATCAATTAAACCAAATGAATTCGTTTGGAATTATCAAGTTAAAAATAAACGTTTCTAGACATTTGTTCATGTAAATGCAAGGAACCTCAAATCTGATTTGTGTCCCAAGAGGCCCTACAATTATTGATGTCCGGTTTAGACTGCCTTGGTTGCTTATCTACATTTCTTGACAAATGCTCAAAACAAAAAATAAATCATTCCAAACGCTTTGTTAATAAATACTGATTTATTTACAGTCTCAATAATATGTACTATACACATGTACACATTTCCAAACCATGTGTAATATAATTTGGCTAAATGATTATATTCACTAAGTATACTAAAGTTGACAAGTGTAAAATACTTTGATTAAAAGAGTTAAAAATCTCATATTTGAATCATCTTTTGTGTAAAAAACGAGATAGCACTTGGATATGTTATGCGTTTTTCTCATAGGATCAGTATGAAATAATTAAGCATGAATTTTTGCTTGTATTGTGTATATACACCGAATTTATATGTGAACTAACTTCTGCTCCTTACGATATAAAATTATCATACATTGCCCAACTGAACATTACACAGATGTTCAGCTCAGTGCAATATTGTATCTTGGATGAGCATGAATTTCCAGGCCAATAACTAACTGGCACATCACATGCTAGGTTTAATTGTCATTTTCATTTTCATTAAAATTTACATCATTATTAAAATAGAAAAAAAAATGAACAAATTGGATTCATGGTAAGGTAAAATGTATATGAAACTAACTTCCTAAAGGCTTTAACGCTAATTAATGCTGCTAATGAAGTTTTAGTAATTAACATCAAAAACCTTTGCAAATAAAAGGTGGACATAAAACTGTCCGAACAATTTGAAATATTGTCTTGGATTGACCAGTGGAGACACCAGATTTTAAAAAGTGGATGCATATGCAGTATATAAGCAATTATGAATTCTACCGTTGTATTCATTTTAGGTATTAAAATTATGGATTTATAGATACACTTAAAATTCAATTCATTGGATTTCTCTGAAATCTTATGCATCATCAGCACATACATAACCATAAATAAGCATGCATTAGCCATAGCAAGCCATTTTACTGTTTTGTCAGAGCATGACCTGTCAAATTTAGGCTTAGCATTTGACAAACAAAAGATAATAAAATTATCCAAGTAGTATCAATCAATTAAATAGATAATATTGGTTTAGCAAGATTATTTTCAGTCGCCATCTAATTCAAAACCACAAATGAGCAAAATACGTTATCGTGAAAATTCAGTTGACATTGAGCATCTTCACTTTAACTGAATCTCTGATTCTCAATTCATAAACAGAAGAAGCAATTATCAAATAAATGAGATGAAAAACAATAGCTGAGCCCGTTTAGCAACTAACCATGACTACCAATGAATGGAAAATAATTACAAATAAAGGTGTGGAATACTGCAAGCTTGCTGCATTATGCTGTTTGCATCAAAGCAAAATAGCTGCATATATTGGTATGATATTATCATGAACCAAATAATGCTAATAATCTAAACAGCAAAACATTTCCTTAAACAAAGTCCATGATTTGATATTGTGAATAATAAGTGTGATAAAGTGAAGCCCATACACTTATAGTCAACACTGCGCAAAACAAATCGTTGGCTATTCAGCCCTAGGCTTAATGCATGTTTCAAACTTGAATATTGTAATTAATTGTACATGTATAATTTAATTTTAACAAGAATTATTTGGAAACAGTATCACATAAAATTATAAACGAGCCAGCTCAACTCATGCATGATCGGTCATTTCCAAATTTTGCAATTATTCAAAAAGTTTTTCACTAGCCTATTTAATTTAATTGTTTATAATAAAATTAATCAACCCCTCCAAATTCCGATGTGTCAGCTCCATCAATGGCAGTAATCAACTTCTCCTTTAATTCCTGGTAACTTTCGTACGGAGGCAAATCTAACCTGTTAAAGCTACGAATGGAAAAATACGACGTAAGTTTCATGCTACATGCCCATGGTGATTATCATGCTGAAAATTATTCAATTATCTTTACCAAGTGTGAGCTCTTGGATAATTTTTTGGTGTTCCCCATTTCTCGATAGTGAATGGTTGTGGGCCGTTGCTGCCATACAGTTCTTTGAATCCATTCATAGGAACACGCGATGTCCCAGTAACAAACTGGAGCAGTCTTGCTCGCATTTCATTTGTAAATGACAAGACAACCTGAAAATGTTCGGTCGCGAATATAGTACCATCTTTAAGAGTCTTTGTTTTAATGTAATAAGTACTTTAGTTAAACATACCCTCCAAAACCATTGAATCACTATGCTGCTTGGGTGGTATTCGCCCTTGTAAACTGTGCTAATCTTCCAATCTTTTACGTCAATCATTCCAATACCGCCAATAAGCAGCTGTAAATTCACAAGTGATAATTAGGCTTCCTTTCTTCAGATTGCGCAGGTTTCTGTAACTGAATAGGAATAAAACCTACCTCAAGTTCGTGCTCATCAAAAATCTTGATATGGGTTAAAGGAACAATTTCATTGAATCCATCCAAAAAGGCATCCATTTGTGGTTTGATTCTTGAAACAAATCGCTCTTGAATTACTAATCTGAAACAATCAATTATGGTTAATTAGTATTAAATTTAACAATGAAATCGCATTTTTAACTAACAAGAATTTTCTTTACTCGATATATTCGTTTTTATTGTCTTGCGTCACGGATATTTCTGCTCCACCAGGTTTGAGCTCTCGCTGGTGCATCTATAAATGCAAACAAGTATGTTACATTTTCAATTAATTTGCAAAGTAACATATTATAACCAAACATGATTATTAAAAAAATTACCAATCCAAAAGTTTCTTCGTCGACACAAAACCGTAAATCAAGATCAGCAGGATCGTTATCCATTATCCATCTTAGCGAGTTATAGTATTCTGAATCCTTTATGAATAAAAACAAATGTTAAACGAAAAATATACACTATACTAATGGCCATTCCAATATAGTTAAATATTTACCACAGATTCCATATCTTTGACATTGATAGTTTTGCCTAACATCATCTTATAAAACGGCCTAATAAAAAATGCTAAAAAAAGTTCAATGTTAATGTATGGTTTTATATAACGCATATTTTAGCATTAGAAAGTACAAGTCGGCACTTGTTTTGCCTGCGCCATACCATCTAATAGTTTTCCATGGTAAATGGCCATGCCAGTTACTCTTCCGATAACCTTGAAATACTTTAAATGATCTTCATTGCAAACTCCAGAAAATGGATTTATTTGAAGGGTATAGTTATCTCTGAAAACGAAACGGTTCTATGTTTATTTTAATATTCAAATATTTAATTTCGAATAATCTGTTGTGATTATAAAAAAGTGTACCAAGGGCACTAGGGGGTTTGTTAACAATGTGATAACTGTAAAAAAAAATGATAATTCCAGTATTAATACTTACGTTGCCGAGTACTCAAACAGTCCATAATATGGGTTGAACATTTCTCGAGATAACAAGAAAAACCATTCCCTAGACAAACCGCCATAGTCCAAGCCTGTTTCGCCTTCAAATTCCAACCAGAGTTTTGCCTTCAGAAACTCCACTTTAGGTACCGTTGAAATAATTCTGTATGTGTCTTCCAGGATGTTGCTCCTGCGCACTTTGATTTCAAATTTGCTGGGTATATTAGACTGAAAGATAGATTTAGAATCGTGAATAATAGAGAAACTAGCAGGGAAAGGGAAACGGAAATAGTGTTAGTGCATTCTTAATACTAGGGGATGTATTAGTGAATCATATTTACATGCGAGGCTTTTCCAGTGTTCCTACTTACTGGCTTTTTAAGTTGAGATTTAAGGTATTCATATTTTCTTTTGTAGTCTCTGGAATATGGTACTGCCTATTGTGTAAAAATGCAATTGACGTGTTAATTTTAATCTGTTCTCTAAATCGAGTCCAATCAAGTTTTGATGAGCAATGTGAACATGTTTATATCGAGCATTGAAGATTGAAAACTTACCGGTCCAGCAATTGCTGGGTTGTAAAACCTTGGATCATCCCATTGCGTCGATCTAGTATCTGTTGGCACATTATTTTAGTTATTCAATAATTAGTAAGAACAATTGCTAGTGTATGTTCTGAATATATACAGTATCATATGAGTAAGACAATAATCATGTCAAGTGGTAACCAGTGGCTCTTTAAGTTCATGGAAACCAAAGTGATAAGGCTGCATCGTTACCATGTTGTCTCTCAAAGATTGTAGTTCATTAGTTAAATTACTTACTATGATCAATGAAGAAAATTCTTCCATCAACATGTGTACGCTCCTCCCATCCTTCCTGTAAAACAATTGGAAGAAATTGTACACATTTTATCATGACGAAGACAGTCAAATAACTGTGTGCATTAAGGAACTAACCGGTAAAGGACCAAGTTCATCCTCTTGCTTTCTCCTATTAGGCAGGTTACTCTGATTAGGTAATGGGCTTGGACGGTTGCTACGAGGATCAACCTGACAATGTGTTGTATTTGTTATTTTAATTTCATTTGGCCTGAATTCTGAATTGAAATTATCAAAAATCCTTTTAATCCTACTTACCCAAGTAGTTGACTTTGCTTTATGATCAATGAAAAAGACCCTTCCGTTGGGCGCCACCTGTAATGACCACCCTTCTGGAAGTTCTTCTGTGTCTTGGGCTGGGAGATTTGGTTCTTGTGTAACCTTAACACAAAAACAATTCATGTTGTTAAATCCATTCATAAATGGTTTTCATATTTATGTTCATTTAGTTAAGACCTCCACATTTGTATATACCGTTAGGCAAAAAATATATGCAGGGTAATAGTGAAATCTGAAAATGTGTATGCAATTTTAAAATCAAAGATGTCCAACATCTCTGACTTTTGTCCTCATTGTGATTTTTTTTTCCTGACATGTCTTTGTAACTTACGTCATGAGAAGAGCGCCTGGATCCAGTTGGACTGGCTCCCTGAACTGGAGTAGCAGTTCCAGTCTGCAACAGAGAATTGTTTAAATTCATTAATTTTATTGCAGATCAATCAGGGACCTGAATCACCTGATATCATAGTTGAGATTAAATGTCAATTTTTCTGTAGATCAAAGGGCATAACTTGTGATAGTTATTAACTCACAGAAGGCGTGGAATCATAGGAAACTTGGCTGGTAGTATCAGTTTCGTCTACACTGATGTGAAACCTGCGGCGAAAATCTTGAGCAACGGTTTCTAAACTCCTCTGTTGTTCTTCGGCTTCTGTTGGCGTGTTTCTAAATTCCAAAATGATTTAATTAACCTTGGCGAGATAAATAATTGGTCATTGTATTTTGGATTTTTTTTCTCACCCAGTCGGTCGTTCCCACTGAGTTGTTCTGGCAATATGGTTGACATAATAAGTTCGGCCATTTGCATCTTGCCTCTCTTCCCATCCAGTAGGAAGAGGGCTGGGCGTCGAAATACGGGGTGGAAAAAACAATGTTTGGGATGCATTTTCTTCTTCTCTCTGACTATTACTCTCTGCGTCAACAACTTCCCATCCAGGCTAAAACGAGGTAACGGCACCTTATTGATACTATTAAATTCTGCAGGATGATCAATTATTGCACCTCACAGAAATCGGAGCAATTAAACTAGGTCAAGGAATAAAATCGTGGTTAAGTGGGATTTCGGGCAATGAAGATTGGTGAAGATCCTTCAAAATTTCAATTGGGTCAAAACAAACTTCACAAACGTTAAAACTGATAAAAAAGAGATTGCAAATAACAGGTACTTGCCTCACTTTCCACCTGTTCTACTTCAATTTCTACTTCACCGTCTGCAGGTACAAAAGCATGGTATAACTGCAGATGTCCTTTCACTCTAGATTTTGAACTACATTGAAAGCAAGTATAATACAAAAACGAATTGACGCTTTGCATGTAAAGAAACTAAATTAAATCCAAAATCGCACTACTGACCTCCTTGGCCGTAAGATGTAATACTTTTCAGGTATATCTCGCCCGTTTCTCTCCGTATGTAAATTTGTAAGAGGTAGTTCAACCATTCCCAAAAAATCATCTCGAGTCTTTAGAAATAAATTGTAATCACAAACAGTTTTTAAATTTAAGAGCTCTTCAGATAGAGATTTAAAGGACTTAGATAATTTTTATTTTTATTCTTATATTTTAGTAAGTATTCATGATGAAATTTCATGAAAACTTTCTCAAGAGTAGGATTGCTGTAACGTATTTAGTTCAATTCAAATCATTACCCATCAGTCGACAACATAGAAAATATGTGGTAGACGTAATACCCAAATTATTACATGATAAGAATTAAGTGACATTTCTAATTGTGCTAAAATTGCATTCATACCACTCTGTTTTCATCAAAAACTTCCAGGACTAGTTTATGGTCTGCCGGCTTCACCTGTGCAAAGAAATCCAATTAAATTAATATCAGTCAATAAAATGTTTTGCAGTTTGCAACTTCAAGTACAGTTACTTCTGCTACTTGAAAATGTCGTTATAACTGTCAAACAAGTATACCGAACTTACCCGAAATAAGAATTCTTCCTCCCATTTTGGATTAAGTGTCTAAGGAAATATAAAGGTGAAATGTTAAGTCCCACTTGATCCTGTAAAGGTGCCTTGCAGCTTACTCGATTAGCTACTGGTCTAGGTTTTTACTAAGGTTTCTAATCAGAAATAGACCTGGTATATGGCCTCTCAGCAAAGCATGTTGCTGGCTAACTACTACAGAAAATACCAAAGCTAAATTTGGCTTTACCCTATCTTTGCGCACGTCGATAACAAGCACATGTTAGCATATTTGAAAATTAGATTTTCACCTACACTCGGGGGCAAGTGCCCTTTAAAAACAAAATGGAAACATAAAGAAATTACCTAAGACAAAACGAGACGGGATTTGGGGATATGCACACTTAGGGAAAAGGGGCATGATTTCAAAAATGCAAATGTCATCACTGACCGAATTCTGCTTTACCTTCTTCTTGGTCTTTGTGTTTACAGTGTCTATGACTTCGTCATTATTGGTAGAAATCAGATCAATCCGGACATAGGGATCACTAAAGTAGGGAGGGTAGAGGAAAATAAAATAAATAGACGGTTAGCAAATGTCGGTGTAGTTATTATTGTTATTTTTATATTTCTATAAAGCATTTATTGAAAACATTCCAGACTGACTAATATCTCAATTCATACTTGTAGGGAACCAATGCTCTTAAAAGTCTCTGATCCCTGATTAAATTGGTGATTAACCAGTTAGGCACAATGTGGGACTGCAAACCAACAACTGATAACAATGTTTTAAATGCCGAAAGGCAATCAATTTTAAAGAAAAAAAATTCTTTTTTGCATGACTTCATGTCTTGTGACTAGAGTTAATGGGATATAAATTCATCCCTGAATTTCAGTAATGTAACAGCGGTTTTCGTGCTTACAATTAGCAGTACAATTATTAAAATGTTTAATATATACAGTTGTGAGTAGATAATATCCAGAACCTTGAATAAAAGTAATGTTTGGGCAGTCATTTGAAAAATAAATGACATCACAAAACAACGGAAATGTTGCCAAAGCTTCAACTTGACGAATTGTGCAATTCACATAAAAAGCTGCATTGCAGACTTAGATAGTCTAGACATACGCACAAAGATGTTAAAATACCAAACAGCGTTTAATTCTTAGTTTTCCTCGTTTACTTCAAAATAAAATCGTCATAAATAATTCATAAGATACTGGGGAAAAATATCTTTATTTTCATGTTAACAATCTTTTAGATGCCAGAAGGACTAGTCCCTACAATGAGGACAAGGTAGCAAATTGGTTAACATTACATCTTATCAGTTCAGTATAAAAAAATAAAAATATTCAACTGAAATCTATTACGTACTATTCATACATTGGTATTTAAAAACATTCAAAAACATGTTCAAAATCCAAGCGCTTGTAGTCAATACGTATTTCGAAACTGCACTGATAAGACAGGGTTTGATTTCCCATTTCCAAGATAATTTAAAAGCTTCGGATTACTTTAAAGCTAATTCAAGCATTAGCATCATCCAGGATATGCACTTTAGCAATATTTTCATACTAAATTGGGCCATGTAAACTCCCAGAAACAGTGTCTCTGCTGGATGGTAACAACACTGTTATGATTGTTTATCGCCTTCATTAGCACATCAGTAGTCGCATTGACAATATTCTGAAAACCTTAATCATTTGTGTTAATTTTATTCATACAAATACAGTACGCTCTTTTAGTGTCCAACTGTGTAGTTTTAGAGCACTATTTCAATCACCCATCATCGTGCAAATGAATTAACGAGCCATTATGGATTCAAAGGCTTAACAATCCAAGTGCCTTGGCCTAAATAAGTCTTTTGACTGAAATATGCCAGACAGTCGGTCACAATACATTTTAATATTACATTTTTCTACTATGTCAATTAGTCTGGCATAGTCGCTCCTTGCAACAACAACAAAATACACGTGCTACTTCAGCTTGAAAATGAATTCTGAAGGAATTTGCAAGATGAAATTAATTATGGGTGGGGCATATGTCGGCATTTCGGATGTGCTGCATGGATAATGGCAAACAACTTTTCATTTTAGCGTTATGATTGGGTGGAGAAATAGTTTGCGTGCAGTATTAGAGTAGCAGGAAGTTAAGGTGGCGACACGATATGAAGATGAGAAAACTATATTGCTAAATCCGGTTAATTACTACCTTCAGGAGAAATTACACAAAGCTACTGCATGCCAAAATTACCAAGTTTTTGGCATTTAGTCATTATATTGCCGCCCTTATAAATTGAAATGCGGAGCAAATTATGAAAGTTATAAATTAATCTAAATGGGGTACAAATCTTTTAATAATGAGCAATTTCGCAATATGTAAAAGAATCAATCAACACCATATGTTGAGTTGTTTCCTGATATATAAAGATTCTGAGCATTTATAATTTGGAATTCTGCAATACAGTTGGATTTGGTGGCATTGATAAATAACAAAAAAATTCCAGCGTTAGGCACACATAACTGAAGTCTCCGAGTTTGCTATTCAGCAGGCCAACATTCACAACACGAGAGCATCAATTTAGCTACGGTAACACACATGTTATTAAAGTTTGAACTGTTTATTTATCCAAAGGGTGCATTCCTAAGGCGTTTTTGCATGGCATGTACGAACGAAAGTTTAGGAAATGTTCGCAATGCACCGCATACTTGTTAGTAGTGAAACGACTCTGCTATTCAATAATTGGCTGCGTGACAGGCTATGACACTAAGATGTCGATGACTACCTTAGGTAAAGCCCAACAATCCTGCCTGTCCCACAGTTCAACTGAAATGCACACATTGTTTTTCTACCAACGACGCATGATGCAAGACGTGCCAATGAATTAAGGCGGTTACCTTACATGTGAGCACACACTTTTCGAAGCATGGTGAAGGTAATAACCATGTTTTTTTATAATGGACCAACCATCTTCAGCTTGTTTTGAGAATGACAGGCCATTATCTTTACCATATAATTCAGGTAATCAAGGTTTGGTTTTTCAGCCTTGGTTCAGCAGTATTAACACTGTCTTCCCACTAATCAGTGTTATGCAGAACGTAGAGATTCTTTTATCTTCTGTCTTGAAAATTACAGAATTTTCAAATTACTCTGCTTGAGTCAAGCATTGAATTGGCCAAGGTATTTTTGTCTACATGCATGACATATTTTGCAGTATTTTTTAAGACTAATGTACTTAAGCCACTTTCTAATGATGAGTAAGGGCCGGTTGCACCAACAAAGGTTAAATAAAAGGTTTGCTAACCTGAGGTTATATAAAACCACGAGTTAACCTCAGGGTTAGCCTCATTGGTTTTCTTCAAGTTAACCAATGGTCAACTGTTAACTTCCTTTGGTGCAATGCTTTTCCTATTTAACTCACGGTTAACCTTAGGTTTAGCTTAACCTTTGTTGGTGCAACCGGCCCTAAGTGAAATTTTTCAAGCCATATTTTCTTGAAATATGGAAATCTTCAAAAACATCCAGAATAATGTTCTAGCGTTTATAATGCGAATCTCTCGTCTCAAAAATACGCAAATGGCTCATAAATGAGTTGTGCATTTAGTGGCGTTTGGATCCATGGTGCATTTTGCTGAACTGCAGCTGTTAGTATAAACTAACAGGTTATAAATTATTCATGCCTGGTCCCCTCTGCTGCTGCATAATCCATGCAGATTTGCACAATATGATATTGTTTGATGACGCCACGCCATGCAGCCAAATGAACTGAAAGGATGGTGAGTGATAAAAGAGCTAGTTTTACGAAACTCATACAAACCTATCAGGGTTTGACACCTAGAATTAGTCCGCCAAATGGCAAATGTGGAATTTGGGAGTAGAACAGTTACAGAATTTGCAGAACTCAGCATTGTGGCAATAAGTACAGTAGAGATGCAAGTTAAGCACTGTCGCAAGCCTGACGATGCACTTGGAGCACATAACACAGACCAATAAATTAATTGTAAAACTTTGATCTTCAAACAATTGTTTTATTGCCTGGTGTTAATACCCTTCAAGATGCGATACAATCAGTTGCATGGCCTTTCAAAAATAATGGTCTCATTTTCATAGCTAAGCACGTTAAAAGGTCGTATGTCTCCTTATCTTCAACCATAACCCAATTAGGACAAAGATGAAAAGAAATATTAAATCTAACATTGAAACCGGTTTAAGGTTGGCAAATCAGAATTTGGCTTAGTGAAAAAATATGAAGTTTTTATCATTATTTGAAGCGCTTGTTTGCAAAAACATACATGTAGGTGTTGTCCATATTTGCAAAAACAAACTGTACATTCTTCCAAAACTCAACATAAAAATGGCACAACTTTTAATTTGTGTATCACATGCTTTTATGAGGCAGTCTCAGTGGCACCATTGTGATGGAGATTGTTGCAAAAATGGAAAAATCGATACCAAACTAATTTTGGCTTCGGTGTATTGATGTACAGAATGTTCAATGCATGCCTAGCTATTATAGATATAGGACTAAACTGCTGAGAGTGGTCGAGATAAATAAAGCTTTTGGAAAGTGATTTCATTATCAGATTGCATTTATAGGTTAACAGTTTTGCATTATCAAGTGGAACTGATAAAAATACTGGTACGCTTACGTAAAATGTGATGCATGAAAACGATACTGCGTATCAGGTTACGTCATACACGCAAAACCCCAGTAGTGCTTCTGGTCTTTAAATTAGCATTTTCAACCATTAAGGCCTCACCAATAAAAATAAATGACCCGTTGCAAATATAGTCATAGCTGCATTCTTGAATAACAACATAAGAATCTTCTATCATATTGCATTTCTGTGTCTATACTGTATAGGGTACTAAGTGGAATTGGATTGAACATTGATGGCGCAAGTGGTATTAAAACAATATCTGACACACCCCAACGACTAGATAATAGAGATTGTCAAAATCGAATCATGATTTCTAACTACAAATACTTATCAAATTAGATTTTACCTGGTACCTGCCACCTGGTATACTTATTACTTAATAAACACAGGTTGGCTTAGCTAGTTTAAGCTGTAACAGGATATGAACTAATTTTGAGGAGTGGTAGGTCTGGTGACGACTGTGTCCAGATACAACAAAATGAAAAAAAGAAATGATTTTTACTTATTATTGTTATTATACTTATTTTCTAGAAAAACGGTCTCGATTTTTCGTATAAAATCATTCTACCGTAACTACCGTTGTTTATGTTTAGAAAATCAATGGACAGTTGCACTTGTCTAGTTACTATGACATCACACATGTTTGAGACTACGTGAGGTCGCAACTGCTTTCCAGCTGTGACAACCTTGATATTTGTGTGGGAAAGCACGTGACTAACTCCAAACATCTCACGACTATAACGATAGCCAAGTTTGAGGAATGTCGAGGTTTTTGCATACAACCACCATTTCCTTGGCACTCATTTTCAACTGAGAAACTGTGCAGTGTGAACTGCCGTTTGTTTGTAAATAATAACACGGAGATGTGGCCTTGTTGCTTTTAATCGTTGGAAGGCAGTCTGCTGCGATTGTCATTCATGTCTGTTCCAGGCAAACAAAATCTTTCAGAATCCATGGAATACAACAGTTATTCTCTGTTCATGGCATGTTTAAGATGTGAACAACTTCAGTAACTTCTTATGACCCAGTTTCAGGGACTAATGGTACTACCATCCAAATCTGTCATCTTGCTAAATCATGATTATACTGTTGATCAGTTTAAAATCATAGTTATAGTAGGTACATGAAAAAAAGATTTGATGTTATTGATGAGGAAATTCAATCTACACACAATGCGATTACAGTATGCCAAACGGTGACGATGGCAACACATTTACAGAACATTTTTTCGAGAAAGTTATTCAAGGCTATACAGAAAGAACAACATAGGAATCAACACGTTTAAACCAACCCTCACTCAGTATGTTATTAAACACGACAGCATGCTATAGTTGCTTGGTAAATTGAACAAAATAACAGTTTGTATGTGCGTTGGTCTCACGATTTTTGGTAATGGTACATTTCCAACTACCTCTTACGTATTCTGACTAATGTTTTTTTTCTTCACTTAATCTGTTTTCTAAAATAATTGTTAACGTTAACATACTTTGTCAAGTTGTTGGTATTCTGTTATAGACTGTTATGAAATTGTGTCCGCCATCCTTGTTTGTCAACAACGGTGTAATTATACATCCAGCATTTATTGAAAATTGAAACCACCTGCATCAACATGTAGTCCTCATTTTCGTTAAAAAAATAAAATAAAAAAAGCATGACGATACTGATGGCAGACTGATAAATTCTAGTGCGAATACCCATCACTGGAGTTTCATTATTTCAATTAAAGAGGCCTAAGCATAGACATGCCAGATGTTCAATTTGGATCTAAAGCTGATGTCACTAACACGACTGACACAAATTATGACATAGTTTTGTTATTTGGTTCAAATTTTTCTAAAGGGACTTTTTGAGTTCGCTTTAAACAACTGGTACTTGCCAATCATGCAATTCCAGTAGTGAGGTGCACGTAGCACCTCATTCGAATGTCTTACACGTAATTAAGTAAATCAATCTATTATATTTAAAAGGTTTCTTGTCTAGAATCTACGATGTCTTTTTTAAAATTAAACTTGTGTCTGGATCACAAATTACGAAACAGTGTAACAAATGATATATACTTAAAGCGTTTTACCTGATGATAGGGATGATTTTTCTATTAAGCATCCACTGTGGTGCATTGTAATGTTTTGGATTTTCATCTTTTACAGAACTTTTAATAATTTTCCATTACTATTTGTCGATGCTGATTTTTCAATAACCCACTCATGATTCTTGGCAATTTTAATTCAGGGCATTTGTAAATCCTTCAAAAATAGACATAGCCTTACAAAGCGAGCAATTAGTAAGTAGTTGCTTTTCATTAGTGGATGTAGTGTGAAAAGTTAACTATAGATGTTAGTTTCAAATATACAAACTTGAACATTTTTCACACAGCTGGTTTTTACAGTGTTACAGCTATTTGTCAAAGATTTTCGAATGCTATGAACTAATATTGTTTAGAATCAGAATCTTAGTAAATGGCATCTTATTCTCATAGAAAGTCTACCTGGAAAGAAAAATTTCCCAAGCACCGGAATTCATGTTTCTATAAATACTAACTCCAGTAAGGTAAATGGCAATTAGTTAAAGACAGCTGCACCATCAAGGCTGAAAAGTCAATCCATTTTGTGAGGCAGGTGGTTGCTAAAATACTATAAAATGTATTTCTGCATGCATCCAACTTCAGGTATGTGTGAATAAAACATTGCAAACTTTAACAGTTTGCACGTAAAACTTTTCAGACTTTATGTAGTGAAATTTCAAATCCAGTATATACATGCATACAAATTTTGGCAAACAACACAATTTCATCATGAACCGGTTTCCTGGTGTTCTCGCACCCATGATATTAATTATTTCGTTAGCAATACACGATTATTAAATGGTTGTCCAATTATGTACGTTTCAAAACTCCCTAGACAGGAACATTGAGATACCCGGAAAGTCGACGCAGTGTACAATACAAATGGAAATTTAGCCTTCAGGCCGTGGCTCTTATTGACTGTGGATTAAAAGCACTAAACCAACAACTATCAATCTCTTGTGTGAAAATATCGTAGTTACCAAGGTAATAATTGGAATCCAATACCTAGAAATTGGCCAAAAACTGGCTGCCATGAAACACAGTTGTGCAATAAGCTATAATATGAATACGCTCGTTGACATTGAAAGCTAAAATGTGTCACGGAAAAATGATAAGCTTTATTAACCCTTAGCTTGGATTTTCATAAATCTGAGATATAAGCAAGTGCGTAACTTTGTTTTTCACACATTCACTGTTTAATTAGTTGATGTTTAAACAATTTGGTAAAAAAAACAATGTTGTGGTAAAACATGTTTGTTTTATTCACTCTTTGGAAGAATGTGCTTAGCTTTGTTTAAGAGTATGTAGCATTCTTCGTAATGTTTTAAGCTACTGTATAGACTGCATTATGTATGGAAGCACTAAATATTGATTCATTATAAGTTGATAATGTTGATTTTCAAAAGTAAATGGATCATATTCTCATGTAGTTATGATAATCACTAAACTTAAAATAGGATCCAAGGTGAAGCTTATTAGAAGATTATTTTACATTGTAGCCATCTCCTTGGATACCACATTGGGACTTTTAAATGCATGTAGGTTTGTAGCTGTTGTGCTGTCAAGTTGCTTATGTCGAATAAATCTAACAAGCCAAATTGTGGAATACGATATGCATAGTATCAGAAAATTCAATTATGAGAAATATTGTTTTAATTTATTTGAAAATGTTGTTTGTACAAACGTAATTGGAAGTACATGTAGTTGACAAACAGATAATAGTAATCATTAAGCTGTCGTGCTGTCAGATTACACCTTAATGTACCTGATTGCATATGGCGGGGGTGGTTAGTTGGTGTTTAAGGTCCAATGCCCCATTGGTATTCAAGGCCAGAGAGAGCCCAGACATTGTTTGGTAAACCACATAAAGCAAGTAAGAAAGATATATTAGGGACCACAAATGACCGATAAAAAACACCATATATGCCCCAAGCAGCTCTAGAGACATTACACGGAAATACTACATGCATTGTCACGTATTGTTGAAAGTTGCAATGTCGAAATCGAGTACCTACATTGAAACAAAAAATTCCTCCAAGACAAATGGTAAGTTTGAGGATAAAAAAGCTGATCACATTAATGATGCATATGCCGAAGAAAAAAGTACTGAGGCTTTTCATCGAGTCGTGCTTTATAGACGGGAAAAAATCCTCAGGAAAAAAAAAAGTGGACGAGGATGATGATGTGATCCGCAATTCTCCGGTTGAAACTCGATGTTTCGCTTTCGAGATAATTAAAATATTTTATAGCAAAGGTTTACAACGACCCAGGCTAGCCATAATAAGTTTGTTTTTAGCTGGTGACCAAATGACTCAAACCAAAGACAAGCATGCATCAATTTCGTACGGGTAATTAACCTCTTCAGTGTGATCTGTTGTTAGGAGAGGTCATTGGGATGTGTTCCCCATTTGGGCATATCGAAGGGATGAGACTCTCACCCGAGGTTGATGGCCTACTTTTGTTCTGCTTTTCATCGGAAAAAGCACGTGCAATGATAAGAGCTGGCAAAAATGAGGATCACTCACATGTGAATCGCCCAAGTTATAAATGAGTCACGTGACCCGGATTAAACGTATTTAAAAATAACAATGGCATGTCAAAGGCTGGGCCCCCATGTATAGACGGTACCGACTAATGTGATAAAACCTTTTTGGCATAGCGTCAGATTAAGCTTAATTGAATTAGAATTTTATATGGAAGCAGAAATTCGGAGAAATTGTTTACCACTTGAGGATTTGTCCATGCGAACGCATGTTTCATTCCTAATAGGACAATGTACGAAAAAAAAAGGATTTTTTGGTGCGTGGCAAGATGCCTAGCCACACGAAGGCAGGTGGAAACAATAGTTTCACTAAACTTTTAAATGCTTTTGTGACGTGCAAAGCCGCTTCGAATGTAATACGTTGCGTGGCCATGCAGTCAAGGGACGGGAAATTTTCCTTTTATAATTATCGGTACCTTGACATTTTTTTGCAACTCAAGGTGTATGGCTGCCAAAAAAGTAGCAATATAGGTAAATCACATGTTGTTGGAAATGAAAAAAACAAGATACACAATAATCGTTATGGAGCCACGAATTAACGATGTGTAAATATGGGAATAATTACGAATTTTGTTAATAAACTTGTAGTTGAAAATCATGATATCGTGAAATTCAATTTGTGATTTTTACTTATGATTAATCGGTACCTTGACATTTGATGTATACAGAAAAAGACTGCATGAATGCACAAAAGATATATTGTAGAACCTGTCTAAATGAATAACCTCTCTAAAAGCTTAAAATATGCCGGTCCCGACTTGGGACCGGTGCATAAACGAATTTGTCTAAAAGCATATTTTTCACCGGTCCCAAAAATATGCTTTTAGACAGGTATAGATGTAAAATACAAATATGGGGGTTTTCTCAAAACTTTCGGAGTATGACAAAACAAGTGTCCAAGGGGTTTTTCTGTTGACAGAATTCTATTTTTCCGAATTATTAAAGTTCAAGGAATTGATATTGTATGTATATATATACGATTATGGGTAAACCATATGGAGAAACCATACAAATTCACCATTGTTCCAAATTATGCATTGCTTCTCAGTTTCGTAATCAAAGATTTGCAAATATGATTAATGCAATAGATATGCGTCAGTAGCGGTAGAAAGTTATCTTTTTTTTTTTTTTGATACCTTATCGAGTCGTTATCAAATAATGTAAGATATATCAAAAGCATTGGTTTTAAGTTTTACATAAGGACCGAAACGAATACTAGAGGGCGCCATGCATAATGTTTGAGCTACAGACAGTTGATGAAGCCCCTTGTGCAACGTCACGAGTCTATACGTCTGTGGGGCTTGATTTCTTATCATAATTAAAATGACATTTATTTCGGATTCATAGGCCACACAACATTTTCGGCTTCAGCGTTGAAAATAATTTACGATTAGGCTTATCAGGCTTCATGGAATTTCTGCACCCGCCTAGTCATCGTCACGAGACTAGAAGATCATGCAATAAATGGCCCGGAGGGGATTTGCATCTTTCTCCCTCCTCCCCCCACTTTGTATTGAATCAAGAGTTGCTGAATTATATTTATAAGGACTACTTGATGCCAAAGTTAAAATATAAAAAAAAATGACTTACCTCGCACCAAATATGTCCTTTTTTGCCAAGTTGTGTCCAGCAATGACTCGCAAACGAACCACCTTGGTATGTTCTTCCTGTAAACCACCGACGATATCGGTTATATATTTCACTCCGCAAAATTTACACAGATTCGTCGTTTTTTTAGGGGGGGCCAAAACCATGGTATATTCCCTACGTTGAGCATCACCATACAAAAAGCACACTGGTACGTGGTAGCGATGGTGGGGATACGGGATTAAAGGGAGCAGTGCCAAATGATAATCCCAGAAACGATTAATGGGATATATATATATATTTATATGTTATTCTACACGTCTTCTCACATCAACATACCTCTCCAAATCCACCCTCCTGCTCTTGCCTCGGAATGTAGCCTAAAATTCGGGGGGTATGCCGTACATCCGCCATGCACAAGTCCTTTTTTCGTAACGAAATGTAAGTTTTAAGCAACGCAATACCCTTGGCGATACAAGCAACTAACTACACGACCAGGTATCCGCCCATATTATTGTTTAGAACGATGCATGCGTTTCAATTGCCAACAGGTGTCGTTGTTGTCTGGTGCGATTTTTGATAGCGCTGCATCCATCTGGTGGTGGCATCCTCAAGCTGGAGATGTTGGCGGGAAATTCGAATGATGCGACATTGTTTGATATTATTGTACATGTGTTTGTATGTTATTCATATAAACAAAGGCAAAAGAATATTTTAAGCTGTCAAGTAGACCAGTTTTTTTCTTTTGTTTTTAGCCGGTGTGTCAAGGAGTTTGGGAAATTTTGTCTCTTCTATATATACGTGAGAATTTGAGCGCCATTTTGTTTTTTAGATTTTCTTTGATTATTCCATCTTTCCTTTGGTCGTTATGTTCAACCTAAATTCTAAAACTTTTCAGTTTTTAAATCAGCTGCTAGTTGATTGATCGACAATCACTCCACCTCTTGTATTGTCTTCGTGTCCTGTTTTTTCACCTTTGTGAATCGTAATATTTTATATTTTTAGGAAAAAATTCACTTTTCTATATTGTAAAATTTGCCATTTATTTCAATTTTGGTTCTGACGTTGTTCATCTTTATACCATTTTCTTTAAGATCGTTGGAGATATTACTGTTGCATTTTAATTCATCTTTTTGCTTTTTTTTTTGCACATTCTTGAACGTCAGCTCCCTTGTTAAAAATAGTTTTCATTAAATCCTGTTTCTGTTTAAAAATGCCGCCATTGAATTGTTAGAATTTTATTCTCTGAAGCTGGAGCGACATAATGCTTTGGTGGCGGGTAAATCAACCTCGATTAAATCGTAGTTACGCACAGTTGTGTAATTTTTACCTAAATGCAATAACAATGTAACTGAAAAAAGTGTCTATTTTTAAATTATTGTTATCGTAATGCATTTACAGACTGGCAAGCTAAATGCATTTGCATAGCTTATTTATGGAAAAATGCTAAAACCATTGTGCATGGATTGTTTTTCACATAAAGAAAAAATAGTTTATAGTTATCTCTGATCCCCACTTTCAAAAGATATTCCTGATTCTGATACTGCATATTGCTAAAATTGTGATCTGTTGTCATGATGTTTATGTCCACACTTGGCCCCTCAACCGAGGTTAAACTCCCGAGATTTCATTGCTTTTTTCCAAAGAATTGCAAATAATAAAAATTGTACTGAACTGCACTTAATCAGGTTTTATATTTATTTGCGTTACCGGAACGACGCCTACATGTACAAATTATACTATGTCTATTCCACAAATCTAAGTATGTTCTCGCATTGTCTATGTATGAAGGTAACTGTAAACATCAGGTCTTTATAGCAATGGAATCATCACCTTACGGGTACGCATACTTTTAAAATTCAGTTTATGATTAGAAATTTGTAAAGAGCGTTTTATTAATCTAGCCTTTTGATAGAAAAGCTAATTCTAGCGTTTATACGCACAAAAATACAATAATCAATTTTCGTAGCGATTTGATGACGTTGAATTTAATAACTTTAAAATTATTATAGGAATCAGAACATCACAAAAAATTGATACGGCTAGCTGTGTCAAAAAGAAAGCAACCACCGTTTTCTTTGCAGTTCACAGTACTTAGTTTTTCGATTGCTTGTGTCAGGTGGTCGCGCCTTAACTGGCATGTTTGCTCGAGAAGTACGATATTATTGTTGCCGTGTGGCGCAGCGTATGTTGCGGCGGCTGGCGTCCGCACTCGCCCTTCGAGTCGAGGCAGTCGTGGTGTTGACTTTCTACCAGGTGGTTGTTGTATTTCGTGTGTGCAGTTTCGGTGCAGTAAATATACATACGTTTGGAGATATTACTACGAAACGGGATTATAATCGGAGCGAAGGAATTATGTGCTTTATTTATTCTTATTCGAATTCTTTAGTGAAAGGTTCGGTACACGATAAGTGTCCGTCCATCGGCTGCCTAGAACATTCGTAATGGTGGGTGCGTGCTGTTGAATTTCTAATGTGATGAGCAATACGTTGGGTAGGTAGAACACATTCTAGTTGTTCTTAATTTTCGGGGTGTTTTGATGGGGAAGTGTTTCTTCTGTCTGTTAATAGGGTTTTAAAGTTTTGTAAATTTGCTTTTCTGTTAATTTTGCTTCGTAGCAGATTTGGAACGTGTTCACGAACATGCCCAGTTTTTTGTCATTGTCGTGGAGTTTGAGATGTCCCACATTTTGGAATATAAAAAACAACAACAAATTGTTGAATAAAAGATTTCCCCCCATGTGGACCTACCTATAATGCCTCCAGGACCAACGTGACATATCGTGTTTGCTTATCTTGGGTGTTGAATGGCTAAACCGGTACCCCCAGAAATGCAAACTTTTAAATATGAATAACTACTTGTACATGATTCACCTTTCAATAGATCATTTTATGTACAATTGCGAATCCTTTCCAGGTTATCTTAGCATCATCTAGTTTAGCCCAAATTCGGATTGAGTTTAAAAGGGCCATCCATCTAAATTGGGCGAAAGGTAAAGTTGATGATGTAATGGGGTCATTTCGTGTCAGATAACGAAAATAATATCTACTGTTTTTGACGGATCAATTTCTGTAATATTTATTTATGTTTCAAATGGTGCCATGAGAATATTGTTGTTTTTAAGATTAAATATTCTAACTTGTTTCGTATCTGCTATTAGCTTCAATTAATTTAGACTAGTTAATTATTATTTGTTCGTGAATAAGTTAATGAAGCATATATGGACAACATGAGCATCTATATTTCTCAGTTAGTGTCTGGATTATATTGCGAGTAACCAATTTTCAAATTTTTTGAACTTTTCCATCATTTTTTTTTACAAATTATTTAAACATAACGCCATCTTATGGATTATAAATAATGGTCCATTTACACGATATTTTTCTTTACTGGTGCTGAAGAGATGTCACTGAACGGAGACGGGTCGGACACGAAACGGATGTGTGAAAATAATCCTGAATTCATTTTTATACAACTTCGAAATTGAGAGGGATACTTGAACACAGCTGTTTCGAATATCCGATGTTTTGATCTGCACATTTTTTCATTTATCACTCAGAACAGTTTTCATAAAACCTGTGATAAACAAAAGTTTAATTCAAATTAAATTTTGTGAGTCAGCTTTATGAATTATTTCTTTGTCCTATCTGCCAAACTATCAAAGGCAATGCTAAACCCTGTGCAAATACGTTTTCTTCCATAAGTAGAAACGTTTTCGACTAAGGTTCATATACATTTTTCATTTCCATATTTATTTTTAAGTAGCTATGTAAATAATTCAAAAAGGACTCTCGAAAATGAAACGAGGCATTATTTAGTTTGCCATAGCACGTTTTGCTTTGGATTGCTTTTATATTTCTGCTCCTTTAAAAAAAATAATATTAAAGGGATTAATGCCAAAACTGCAATGAACCTTAAACGTGCTAAACGTAATGCGGATAAAATAATTGTACATATTGAAATCGTGGGATACTTTCCAAGTTGTTATCGCTCCAACTACAGGATTTCTCTTCACAAATGTATTAGCTGTAGCAGAATTTAGGTGTAATAAATTAGGCCTTGATGACGTTAACATTCACGAAATGGGACGATTAAAACTGCATGGCAGGCCTCGTATCATCATGTCCGATTGCATTTGCGCAATTGTTTTAAAAGTCAAGATAACAAATCGCGTTTTTATTTGGAACCCAGGAAACTTGCTTTCCTCAAATGTCAGTTTCTGGAGTGACATTTTGCGTGTTATTATTATTTCAACGAGTAGTGCAATGCCCACGTCCTCCTGGAGGAACTAAGCGATGCATTCCAGTTTTGTTTAATCTGTACTTTTTATCAATTAATTTATCAATGTATCAGAATTGATGTAGTCGCTTCTGGCTGGCAATAAATGGTATCAACAGAATAAACAAATTAGGAAAAAGTTGTATAGAACTTTATTGTGGCAAAAAAAAAGTTAATATTTCATGGGTGAAGTTTTCCAGTCAAGTGTGGCCTTGGGATTTTCAACGGCATATGGCAGATGAGGGCCACAGGATGGAAGAAAAGCGTTATTCTTGGGCTCGCTAACTTTTTCTTTTTAATTGATACCGATTCAGACCTTGTAGTTTTTCTCATGACAATGGCAAATTGGCAATATCCTTAGGAATGTACCAGCATTTTTTTCTTGTTGCAAAGATGACGGAGAGTCACTCCCAGGGGTATATCTAGACTTGGTCACGATTTTTAATTGCTATTCAATGCTGAATTGAGGTGCAGAAAATGTAAAACGATTTGCAAAATTTGTCAATTCTCCCAGTTTCCTAAAAAAAAACTATAAAAAAACACTGGTTCAGTGACAGGGTCACAAATGTTGTTAACGTAAGACTAACCGTTTTTTAAAATGTGCTCGTAAGCCGTTGCACAGCCGCGTAAGCAGATTCACAGCCGTTAGCCGTTACACTTTCGTTTCACCGCCGCTGCTGAATTTACACCCTATAATACCGAAGACATGGACTTCAAAATTAATAGACCAGGCTGGCATTTGTCGTCAACTGCCCGACTAATTAATCTAATGATTTAGTAGTTTCATTTTTAGTATTTTTTTCTGAAAAATCCGGCTACTCCATTTCATCGTGCTAGTAAACATTTCTGGGAAAAAGAACACTCATTTCTTATGTATCTAATCCGTTAAACTTGCACAAAAAAACGTTTTCACGAATCACCCTTTTCAAAGGGTGTTGCCTTATGATCTAACTTGTTCCCCAACTCACTTTCGTGTTTTTCAACAGACGACACCCTAGTGAAATTAGAAGTGTATTGATTCACTGCAAGTGAATGTCATTTGTATATGAAACTGGAAAGTCGCATCACAAACTGGAGAAATTAGCCAAGCGACTATCAGAACACGAGAAAAGTGGCATTTATTTCGGAAACTATTTGAGGCGGAACGGTAATGTTAAGCTAGGTGATGTTTTTGCACTTAACTACTAACAAATTCGCGATGATAAATGATTGCCCAGCTATGGACCGTTTTCCCCCATATTTTTCGCAAACGGGGGTGGAAATTGTTCGGAAAGCATAAGATGGATGCATCAGTAAGCTTTCAGTTTTTTGGGGGTTAATTTACGCTCTGTCTGCGACTTAAAAATTTGCGAGTTGCGAGACACTAAATAGTCTTTTTTTTTTTTTAAATACCCCTTATTCAGGTTCAGCACCTCCTGGTACCGCTAGCACGTGAAATGATAGGCTGCGGTCATGTTGGAAATGCCAAGCTAAAGGCTCGTACGCCACCAGGGGGCACTGAATCGAAATAAGGCTATATAATTCGTTAAACCGGAGTTTAGACGGTGGTAGCATCAATATAACATTGCAAAATATGGCTGAGTTGAATGATTGAAGTGTTTACCCTAATGTTGTTAAACTATGATTGTTTTTTATCATCCGTTATATCCATGGACGGTGGGTGAAATTCTGCCAGACCCACCTGTGTGCCTATTGCCTGTTAAATGGCTAGCAAAACTACCTCGCTCATTAAAACGGCGAACCCACTTCCAGAAATATTAAAAATTAGACACATTTTTAAGTTGCTGTCCATGACCTGATTTCGATCGGCGGTATCCGTTGCAGTTTGTGTTTCGCAAATATTTACATTTTTCTTTGAACCTTCCTATATAGCTAACACATAATTTAGTAGCTGTAGATACTGTATTTAAAATAAAAGGTAACAAAAAATGTGTATGTTTTTCACATCCGTTGACTTCATCCAAGGTCCCTTGCATATCGCTATAGGTCGTGAAAGCAAGCTACTTATATATATATATATTTTTTATTTCAAGAAATGCGGAATAAATTAAATATGTTCTTATATACAAGGCTGGTAAGACTGAAATTAACATTTGCAGTAGTAGTTCTGACCCCCATCCTAAATATTTTGAACTGCTTACTCATTAGACTAAACTACTTTTTAGTGATGGTTGTGATTTGCATTTACAACCTATAAAATAAAATTAGGTTTCTTTATATGTGCGTTGCATGGAATTTTGGCGGTTTTCACCTTTAAGGAATTTGTGCTTTTATTTCATTTTGAAAACGAATATTATACTAATATTAAAATCATTTTCCAGAAATATTAAAGAAAATATATCATTGCAATGCTAATTTAATTGTAGGGAATAACATGATACCCACTGGGAGACATGATGAAGTGAAATAGTGGTCCTGTATACTCCAATGAATTTCTTTTATGTATACGTGTTATAAAAATATACAATAAAAGCATTGTTGAACCAAAAAACTTAACAATGTGGTTATTTGAGCGTTGTATACATAGCTTTTGCGTGTACATTCGTATAACAAACCATACCTAACTTGCTGGATTATCATTGAATGTATGACACATTTATTTATTTCATCATGCTGATTTAGGCTCTCGCTGGGTCATACCTAATATTAAGTATTATATTTACAATTATTTTGTGAGTGGATTCAATTTCAATTTCTTACCTTAAAAAAAACTTCACAAGTTCTGCTTTTAAAATTGCTTGAGCATTATAAAAATTGCTTTAAATGTATTTCTTTGATAGTTCATGACACATTGCTTTGTTGGTGAAGCTTTTTTTTTTATTCAACGTAAGTGGGTCAGATAATTGTTTGGCAGGCACTGAAAGAAAAAATCATTAAGTGTTATTATCAATAATGTGTTATACATAAATTATTGTTAATCATGATGTGACCATGACCACTTGTGATTAAAAAATAATCCACTCTCGAGTCGGTAAGTGTTATTACCTTTCTGGGTCGAATTTACTTTTCCCCCTCATACGTTGTAATGCATGCACACATTTTTGAACTTAGTATCAGTCCATATATATATTGAACGGGCAGATCATATGTAAGATTTCCAGCCTTACTAAGATTTTGACATGAAGGTCCCATTTCAACTACATGACGGTTAAAACGCATGAAAAGGGCATTACCCTGTAATAAAATAAATGCCTGAACACGTATTCATTTTCACGTAGAGTCCTGAATCAATGAAATCTACGAAATCTCTTGAATTAGAACTTCTGAGAAATAGGAAGGGAGTGCCAAAGGTTCATTGGTCAGACCACCATAAGTTGGTCCATAACCTTAAGCAATAAGAAATGATTTTATCTGATGCACGTGTTCATTGCTAAAATAAACACGATTCTTGGGGAGCTTTAAACAATAGATGTCAGTATGGAACACTTACACATGTTCTTTATGAATCTGGTCACGTGGCTGGGGTCTTGCATTTTAACTCTTTGAATTCCAATATTATATTAATGCAAGTTTAACCAAACTCTAATCTATGTTATAGGAAGTTGAAGCTGATTGTATATAGTATAATGAATTAACAAAGTTTTTGAAAAGTGATGTACTAAAATCATTAATTTTGCAAATCGACAAGATTTCAGTAATGGCTAATTTCCTTATTTTGTACCTAATGCCACTGGCGATTACGCAAGGTGATGTCTTATATTCACCCATTAATCGTTTTGTTTTCACGATGTTCGAATTAATTACATGCCGGTAATGGAAGGTTAAACACCAAACTTTTGATCAGTTTTTTTTAAATGATGAAGAGTTTGCTATTATTTTCGTAATTGCATTGTAAATGGATGTTTCATGCTCGGTTAAATGCAATGAACATTTATCATTTCATGTAATGGGAAAATTTCAAATGAGCATTTTTCATTTCATGTACTTTTAATCGTTGATTACATTTAGCAGATCGTGAAGCACAAAAGTTCTCCTTAGAAAAACAACAAGTTTGAAAAATGAAAAACATTAACGTTTAGTTGGTGAAATGTGTTTTTTGTTGTGAGAACTTACTTAAATGCTAAAGGCAATGGTAGGTGCCAAGTCGTTACAATGCCTTTGTCAAGCACACTCAAGCATACTTGATATGCACTTCACGATACATATTAGCTCATGTTACAAGAATGCCTTAAAATACCCGACATTAAGAAGCTAAACAACAGCGTATCATTAAAGAAAATCCTATGTTAAAATCGCCATCTTGAATTTGGCAAAGTACTTCCATCAAAGTACTTGTTTCACCATATGAATAGACCTATTCAAAAAATGTGCTGCGGATTCAGACCTACATAAAGCGGGTTTGGTAAAGCTACTGAAAATAGAGCTAACCTGTCTTACAAAACTAGGGTCATAAGAATACGGTAATGATTCACTTGAACAGGTCTTTGTAAGCTGTAAGAAGTTTGGTAACAATACACGGAGACCTAGTTTCAAATTCTCTGCCGTGCAGTGGTTTAACCTTTGTTGTACGTAGACTCGTATTTATTATATACAGCTCCACCCTCTCCTTCCGTGAGGATATGCCTGCATTTTCTTTCAGGGTAACATTCTATGGCACCATCATGGCCGTCCAACATCCGTGCTTCCTGTAGAAAACATTAAGTGCAAGTTTCAGGGTCAGTTTTCCATATTTCCATATTTGCCCATGAAATTATTTCGAAAGTTAGCTCAATGTACAAATGAAAGATGTACTATTGCTTTGGATACTGTATAGACTGTGCAAAGTACTTGTAATATCTTTTATTGCGTTAGTCCTAGCTACATGTTTGTATATATTGTCGGGAAATTACGTTTCAGGGTATGTATCCTCGCCTCCTTTTGCATTTATTCATTTTACAAAAATACACATTGAAAATGGAAAAGTGACGCCAGTTCGAACCGTTTTGGGAAATGCATTTGGTTTTTTGCCAAATTCCCATCCACTTCTTTGCAGCATTCCCCTGCTCTTGTTGGTTAGTGTTTCACTTTTGACCCTTAAGGTGGGTATCCACCAAAAGAAACTTACCACACAAAAAACATACACTTACAAACATTGATGTGTCCAGAAGT
>JAQGAE010000392.1:0-38885 GCA_034696685.1 Julus scandinavius | reverse complement strand
GTTTGCTGAAGAAGCGATCAGAAATTGGATGCATTCGGAAGACGTTTGATGCGCTTACAAATTTGCTTTTTTATAAGGTAATAAATGTGGGCCAAACACCAAAAAAAAATATCGGAAAGCCCTACTCCATATCTTCTAAAGTGGTCTAAAAAAATGAAGGAATACTCATGTTATGCTACTGGCAATTTTGGAAAATAATAAAGGTAAATCGGAAGAATTGGGTGTAATTAAACCAAAAACGTGACTAATTACGTTTTACTAAAGTGATAGAGCGTTCATTAAATGCAAACGATGTACAAGATAAGCATGCATCAACTTCAGGCAAAAAAAAACACTCCTAAACACAATTAATTTAATTTCGACAACACATAGAGTGTTGCACTTTCTATGTTCTAGTTATTGCCTGCAAACAGGGAATATTTAAATTATTAATTCCTGAATTTTTAACTACATGTATATGTGGTACATTTATCTGTAAACTAAAACCTGTTACAAAAGGCAGTAGCAGGGCGTGAAATGATATCACGAGGCAATTCATCACATTCTCAACATGACGTCATAACACGTCAATAATTAACATTTTAATAGGAAGGATTTCTTGGAAAATCTCGTGTATTTATGACAGAATCAATGTCAGGGCTAACATATTTATAACCCGTGCAGTAATTAAAGGATTTATTATACATTTCTGGAAGCAGACATAGGATCTATGGTGCCCATACGCATATATACCGGATTGTTTCATTCATAAAACACGGAAAGAGCATTAGTTTTTTGGGGGGATAATCTGGTTTAGCCCCACAGGAGGAAACCATTTCGGAAGTCTGCTTGATATTCCACTTATGACAGATTGTATAACTGCTTCCTGCTAGTGAAACAACGAGCTCGTAAATCCAATTTTCATAGACGGCAGGAACAAAAGAGGAGTACGTCAGCATGAGCTAATTAATTGGGTCTATTGATTGTCCAAATACGCCCTTTCATTTCCAGACACACCTTGCAAATTTATGTTGCAGGAAAAAACACGATCTTGCCTAGGGAACACAAAAATAGCAATCATATCTGCATCAGAATAAAAGCTCTTTTCAATTTATTCAGATTGCAGAAGTGTGAGTCTAGAACCCTGAGCAGGGTTCACTGACATGTTCCTTGCTGTATCATCCAAGTTCATTAAAAGACACTTTCACTCGTTTTTCAATATCAAATACGCCATCGCAGCATTTTTTTGCGTGCTGAACCAGAGGTACTTCACACAACAGAATATCAAAAGACCAAACCTGCAAGCTTGTAGATTTCCCCCTTTTCTACCAACAAAGGTTTCAGTTAGAGAAAAAAAACTCCATGATACATGCCAGATTTTGTGATGCTTTGGTTTCTAGTCATATAATGTAAGATGTGACTCGAAATTGCGGTTTCGAGTCATATATGTCACTGTACGTGTATCTTTTTCCTTGTGAAAAAGATTCTATTGTTGGGTCAACTGGAGAAAAAAAATGATGAGGAATATACAAGTTCTTACTTTTGAATGGCGACTTGTTATGTCTTCAGATTTGATTTGAGCCTTCTCTTGCCGGAAACTGTCCACTTTGTTCGTTGTCCACGAATCAGGCACAAAGGCTACTGGAGAAACAGTTCGAAGTTCACTGGATTTAACATCAGCAGATGATTGTATCAGAGAACAAGTACCGGAAAGGGTGGATAAAGAAACCGTTGTCGACTCATCACTCTCATAATCCCCACCGTTTTTTGACACATTTGCATTAGTTTCAAGACTCTGCTCACCAAGACTCGTAATAAAATTCTTTTTCTCCTCACTATATGCTGATGTATATGCAAAGTCAGTAGTTTCTGTGATCACTACTTCTGAAGCAGGCCTATCTAAACAAATGTTCCTTTGTGCATCAAGGAAGTCCTCCTGATGTCCGGTGGTAGCACTGACCTCAGCCGCATCACTGATAGCTATCTCGTCTTGGGCAAGTGGACACAACTTCGATGAAGATTCTGCATGTTGCAAAGTCTTCTCATTTAGACTTTCATCACATTTGCTGAACACTTTTAAATTGCCACCCATTTCATTGCAGTGATCGGGAGGTGAAGTTATGGCTTCGCTTGACCAACCATCACCAGCAGTTGGTTCTTGACCAGCAATACGTTTTCTAAGAAACCCTTTTTTGGTAATTAATCGTTGCTTGGAGTTCTTGTGTGACCTCATCATGAGTTAGGTGGCAGTCATTTTGACGAGTTGTTCGTGAAATTCTTGTTAAGTCTTCAAATCTAAAAATAAAAAAACGTGCATTAATTTTACAGTTTTTCATGTATGTACTTTGGACATTTACACAATAAACTTCATTGAAACAAGTAAGTATTGATGACATAGTATAAAACACGTCGCATTGGTAGCAGAGAAACATTTGCAAAGTCAGACAATGCTGTAATATTGTGACTAGAATACGTGATTAGAATATATATAAGGGGCAAAAAAGCTTCACTTTTCCAGCATGAATACTCAATGGAATTCTGATGTGATGAGTGATCGTCGAATGTCAACTACTTATAAAGCAAATCGCTTTCCATTTTATTTAATGATTTAAAAACCTTGCTTAAGAATATTTAATGAAAGGACTTCGTTTCTGCTTCAACCAATTTCAAAGAAATAGCACCACTGAATATTTTATACCTAAGTGCAGCACAATTAATTATTAAACCCAGTTTTGCTCAATGCATAACAACGTCGATCCCTTGATTAAAAAAAACTGCTATTAATCATATTGACGTTATTCATAGTGAAGCTGCCGCGAGAGATTTAAGGAGAAATAGTGCACAAAAAATCTTGAATCTAGTCTAGGCAATAAACATGATAAATGAGTATGTGTGATATAGAGTCTGCACGTATATATTGATGCATTAATAGAAAAACATCTATGAAGATATTGAAGAAACGTGTCTATGTTTACATTGATAAATATCAACAAGACGTGTAAGGATTTCGGGTGAATCATTGAACTTTGCAATGGAATTTCTGAATAGATAATATTTTTTTCCAATGTGATAGAATTTGAAAAATAAGTGTCGGTTTACACGTATATACACTGCGTGAAATCAATGACAGTTATGGTTATGGGACGAGTTTTTCTCTTAATTCATAGATGTTCAAGAGTGCGGAACTGTTTTTATAGTATATATAGATGATTATCACTTAATTTACTATACTTATGTCCGTATAATAATAATTCCTGCAATATTAACTTCCCCCCCTCCCCTCTATTTAACAGCATCTACACATATTACTTGAAGGCAACATGTTTTTAATTGTGTAAAAACGTGTATCTACAGAGTCATCTGAGTTTTTGTTTTCTAGATGGTGATAAGTTTATAATGGAAATAGTGGCTTTTCTGCACATCGTAGTCGCAATTCTGCAAATGGTTATAGTTGCCACCCCATTCTTGATATGTGTACCCCCCCCCCTTATCCCCCCCTGTATCCCGCCTTCCCAGCAAGATTTTAATGATAAAAAATGGTTATGGGGGTCAGAGGTTATTGTCGGGATCAAGTTCATTCCAACGAAACCCAGAAAGAGGAAGAGGTCCTGGAAGATATATCGTGGGTCATTGAATTCCCTAAAAAATAGTCAGTCTGTCTACCCTACCCGACCCATTCAATAAAGTTGATAATAAGAATTTCAAAATGGCCGTCCAGAGGTGCCATATACGGATATGTATAACCGTTGCCTATTAATTGTATTCGCATATACAACTCGACTTGTCAAGAAACTATACCTCAATTTTTCCAAACACGTTACATCTTGACCCCTTCACTTACTCCCAATTTGACCTGTGTTCTCTGTTATTGATCCTACTCTGCCAAACTGTACAACCTATTTATTGTTCACGCAACGGCAAACAATACGTAAAGGCCAGTAAAACAATTTCTGTGTAGCCACCCAGCGAGGATTCTGGTACAACAATGGCCACCATCTTGTGATCCTTGACTTTCATCCTCCTGCCCCTGGTGGCGCCTAACGAATGCTGGAAGGTACCGATAACCGCATTCTGGTTTGGCCAAAAAGGATCTTAATGCACTAGCAAGATATTTTTTTTCTCGTAAAAAAGTCAACTGGTCACGTCTTTGCCTAAGTAAAATATCTCCAAAATGACGACCCCTGACATTTTAGTAGAATGCTTTTAGAGTTGAACATTTTTTGTGGCCAGTCAACTGCCATATGCAACCTTCGCCATCTCAATTTGTCCACGGCCAATGGGAACGCCGCCTATGGGACCCATTACCTCTTGAAGATTCCAAATTACCTATCGTGACTTCCGGTATTGGTGAAAATCACTCACACTTCCGCGTCATTAACTTCCGAGCTACAACACGCCCTCACTCAATATCTGGCGAGTATTGTACCCCGCCCTCAATTCGCAAAAAGTCAATAATGTTTTCTCTTTTTTTGGTGAATTCTGCTCAGAATCCGAAATTTGGCCTTATGCAGACAAAATGCCTCGCTCGTACTTAAGTCCCTCGCTACTTAACTGCTAAAAACGTTATCGTTTCGTAGTCGTGAAAGATGTCTTAAGTCGACTTTGAATGACAACTGTTTAGAAGTCTTACATATACCTCTATCTGAAAATAATCCCAGTCTTGCAGCGCTTCCAAGTGTTTCAATAGTACTGCATTTGTGAATTACCATTTCCAAAAAAACCAATAAAAGTTTTGTAAAACACCAATAGTGTGTCAAAACGCTCCATTTAACTCATGGGGCATCCCAATTTAAACCATGGATAATGGAAAATATACCCTGGTGATGGCTTTAAACATCCATTAAATTAAGTTTTAATCAGCTAATTATTCGATGTATAGCATATTTATCATATTTCTTGTATGCCGTGAGAACAAAACACAGGCGACTCAATATGGATCACGGAAACGGTTAAGCCAATTAAAATCAGCTAAGCAAATGAACATTGCAAACCAATATGCATAATATACATGGATGAATTAGAAGGCGTGCAGTCCAACCTTTCGCTTTTCAAATTAAATCTCAGCTCATGGATTCGCATAGCTGTTGCAAATTGCTCATTATCACTGCTGGCGAAATCAATTAGGCGTGAATGAATAACGGATTTACCGTGACTTGAATGGCAAATATGCCGTGCTTCGTGCTCGGAGTGACCAAAATGGACAATGATGATTCCTGGCGCTTTTTTATGTTATCGGAACGCCTTTTTATAAAATTGCAAACGCCATTTTACGATTCTCGACAATGGGCGTGAAGCAATGACTTAGAAAAGCTTGATTGAGTTGGGCTGACGATGTTAAATGGCTTGCAACATACAACATAAGAATGGCAAGATATTCTAGAATGAAATGAAAGTTTGGAATTTCTACTATTCGAAAGATACTGAATTTGGACCGATATAGTCTGAAAATTGGCACGCGTGAGTTTCAATAAAAAGGAGTGAAGAAGAATAAGAAAGTAGTAAAAATTTTAACTCTGCAGAATGTGGATTGTGGAATTCAATCCTTTGATTTGGATGAAGTGACATAGTTGGTCATTACTCTTTAGCACCACCTGGTTCAGCATTTTCAAAGCATATGACTTATATTTATTTATAAAATTCTATGAAGTTTAATGAATACTTCAGGAAAACAGTAATTGTAAGCAAATTGCAGAAGTTTATTATTCATCACGCATGAATAACTAAGTGCCTAGAAAATGAGACATTATGTTTGAAATATGAAGCACGCAGTATATAGGTTTATAAAAAAAGTCAATATTAATTAAACTTGGATAAAGTTGATGGTTGAAGTGCCATGCATTATATATAATTCACGTACGATATTAAATAGAGGTAATGAAGCGGATGCTAAAAAAGTATTTTTTTTTTCCTGCAAGCGGTAAAAGCTCTATAATTACTGTATTTCAAAATATGGGTTTTTAATTGCATAAATAAGCTTAAGATTGCAGGATGGGATGCACTATCGAATTATAATAATGTTGAAAGGCGAATAGAACGTGATATTTCAGCGACATTTCTGTTTAGTCTACAGGTGAATACACGTACAGTAGGTACACTCGTATAATCGAAGCATACATGTTATTGCAAAAATGCTATGTGTATATTGAAGACTAATGCACATCACTAAATGTAAACACCGCACATCGAATTTACGCTTCCCAATCAATATCCTATTTACTACGCAACTCATCTTGAGTTACGTTTGATTGAATTGTTGATATTAAATAAGTAAACAATAAAAGAAATAGAGCCATCAATGTCAAAATGAATTAAGGAATTTCAAACAAAAAGCTCGTTTGATGTGCTTTAGCAAAAACAAATAGACGTAAAGGGAAAAAATCCCTGAAAATGGATAAATTTACTCTAGCATTGAATACTCGTGTGTTTGTGTACACAACTCGTGTGTTCCGTGTGCTCTTGGATCAATCATTGCGGTTCGCAAATATATCAAAAACTGTCATGTGTAATGGTTTCTGCAAATATTCACCTCATATTGGTACTGGATGAAAATAATGCAATTTGAGAAAAAGGGAATCAAATCAGTTGTGATTCACCAGATGTAGGACGAAAATTAAAGCTTATTTTTTTCCTTAATCATCTATTGACTATTGATTAACATAAATTCGAATAATAATATAACATTTGAATTTCAGCATTAAATGAATGTTTGTTATAGCAATAACAAAATAAAAGCAAAGATCAAGACCCTGAAATGAAGTTTTAAACACGAGATTTCATCAAAGTAAGTGGGCCACTACATGTACGTCAGATAGAATTTCACCTAGATTCATCTAGTTTTTCAAAGTGACACGTTAAAAGGTAGACAACCTGTCAAAAACCCAGGTTGGTTCCTCCCAAATATCCTTATAACCTGTACCACGCAATGCAAGTGTCGACACTGTTAACGAGCGTAGATTTTAACCCAAAACGCCTTTTTTATTTCTCTGTGGATTCCCCTTAAGCCCTCCATTATGCGCATATTTTGTGTCTGTGAATGGCCCCATTGAGGACAGACGCAGGGGTTGACAACAGATCTTGACCCTGGGTGGTGAAAATACTAAAACACGGATGTCCTCCACCTTAGAAAACCACCTACACGTGTCTATATGCTGCAATTTCAAACCATGTGGAGAAACAAGGCCGTAACTCAAACCTGACAAATAGGCCTACTTTCACTCTTTAAATTTGCATATTTTCTTCCTTATGAATAAGGGCGCTCATTTCCTGACTTGACATAATAATGCACTTCGCGAAATGTAAATGGTAGTTTAGTTTGCGAGCACTCAAAAATGTAAACACCTCAAACTATGTTGTTTGGACATGCCCATCACTAGAGAAAATATTTCTTCAATTTGTCAAAGGAAAATTCCAGTAATTTTACGTTTTGTTTTTTCTTAAAAACACATATAGTTTGCCACCATTTAAATAAAAACATTAGTTTATCCTCCCCCCCCCCCCTTCCCCCAAAAAAAGTTGTATAAATTCAAATGAAATGCAGGAATGTGCGCCCTCTGTAGGCTTCTGGGTTATAAGTCAGTCAAAACTTGTATGGCGCTCCTAACGGATGAAATCACTATAAATTTCCCACGCAGGTTATATACTTAACGGAAGATTAAATATACATTTTTCATCCCGACAGGCTTATTATTCTCGTTTTCTCATGTCACCATTTTTTCAATGTTTTCAATGGAAGTCGGTGGAGTGACCAATTGGCAATTATGCTTTTTTCTGCATTAAAATGTGGTTAATCGTGATTTATTTGGCTGTCTCTTAGAAGGTCGAGTGAAAATTCGTGCATAGGTATTTCTGTCTATAATCTCCACCCTATGTACAATCTTCAGCTTAATTCAAAGTCAGTCCACGTTAATCGGCATATGGTCCTGGAGGTGTGGCACCCTCTCGCTTATTACCTTGCTTGTCAATTTGCCATTTTTCTCTAAGGCCTCGCTATTCAAACACATTTCTTAAATAACAAATGCGTGTCAAATTTGCATGCTTTGCGTTCCCACGAAAGCACGAGAGAGAATTAACTGTTTGTCAGACGCCAAATATTCGTGATCCAACGCGTAATAATAATCAAAATAAATTACATTACCCAAAAAGTAAGCTGGTGACAAGGAAGTGAATGTCAAATATACAATCACGAATACTGGCATATCCAAAATTTCAATGCAATTGCTGGAACTTCAAAATTATTCATATTTAGGAAAAACTGGCAAATCACCTTTAAAAATTCCCGGAATTAAAACTAAGTTCGGTTCACTGGATCATTATCTTTTTCAGACTAACTGAATATAAGGATGAATTTGTCAAATAAGTTCATTACGACCAACAATCTATTAATAATGGAATAAAAACAGAATTGTACTGAATATTTTCTGTACAATAACCGGTTGCATCAAAAAATTGCACGCTTTTTTATTTATAACCGGTTATTTGGCTGGCAGTGGGCGTTGAAATGAAAACAAAAATAATAGTACAGAAATGAAAATATGACAGGTCAAAGGTGAACACATGAATGTAGTTCCTGATAAAATTTTAAGGCCAGCATAAATAAAAGTTCGATGAAAATGAAATTATTGTTCCAGCAGATAATGGAAATACATTTATGTATATCGAAATTTGTATCAGTTGAAAGCTTTTAAGAGTTACAGAAACAACAGATCGATAAATATTCATGAAATGTTTACCATTTTAACACAGAAAGTGAATAAGCTGCCCTCTATTGGTCAATGCAATCGCGCACTGTCCTTATTATGCTGCTCTGAATAAATTAAGTTTGTTTGTATTCGCTTGTCATACGAAGGATCAGCTGTTATATTGCAGGAAGCGCCCTAAAATCAAAGTTAGACATGAATGGACCTCGTTTTTCACGGGTCAGGAGATTTGGCTTTTGCAGCACTTATGCTCTTAAAGGGTCATTCAACGTTTGTTTGATTTACCCTTAATTTGTCCCAATAAATTTGTGCAAATAAAAAAAATGGCGAATTTAGTTTGTCTAGCTAAGGTGCAGGAGTGGGCTTAAAAAATCAATGGTTAACAGTCCTGTTTTAAAAAACAATCTAAAGGAATTTCCTTTGAAGAATCTAGGACAAATTCAGGGATTTTATCCCCAAACATGAAAAGCACGAGATTTAGATATCACCATGTTGTTTGATAAGTGACGAAAAGCTTAACTTCTTTTGACCCTTGTATACAATCTGAATCAAAGCTTGATAAACGCATTGTTGCTAATGAAACCTCAGTAACACTACAAAAAAATCCAAAGTATCGATCAAATCCTGCTAATGAGATTCACAGCAAAGAAACTGTCGAGTTGTAAACAAACACTTTAAAAGTAAATGGGATATAATCAACAGCATTTCCATTGCATTGCCAGGAGTGAATGAAAGTGAATACTTTTATGTATACTACTGCAAATGCATCAATTATTGGTTTTCCAGCATTCCATTTTTTAGGGAAGGAGAGAAGGGTTTCTTGCCCAATCGTATCCCTGCTGTTAACATCATTACAATAACATCATTCGAAGCATATGCTCAAATGAAAGGAACATTGTGGGCTTGCCAACAAAATCCCATGTTGAATTGAATTGGACCATATCAATGGATGTAGTTGCTTCAGATTGTTAGGTTTTACTCTCTTGAAGGGAAGGGTTAAATCTTACAGCATATATTTGTGATAGTGTAAAGCAAAGAAAATCACTTGCATCTCTAGAGTATAACCTGCTGATGATACAATGAAGTTTGGAAACTCACAATGGCACATACACGCTGCAGCGGCGTTAACAAAATACTACAAAATGTATCTTACGAATAGGCTATCATCTTTTATTACCCTCCTCCTCTATCGAGACAGTAAAATAAAATATACTGCATTTTTATTATTTAAATGTTGCCGCACGATGTATATCTGCATAATAAAATCCACCGCAAGCATGGAGATGAATGAGATTCATAGATTTCAAATGAAATTTATCTCCAAGTAATATATTTCCTCGCAGTCATCACCGACGACAGCACTCTCTACATACGAAACATACATTTAAATCATTTGTAAAGCGTGTGAGTGCCAATAAATGTTTCCCCTATCCAGGTCCAGGCAAGCCCAAGATAGCAAAATCTTGGCGAAATTTTAGGGTGGAGCTTCGCCAACAAATGTTTGATAAATCATAAATGAATGCGAGGGAAAGTTTTTAACATTCCAGGTTCTCTTTTTAACACAAGGGTGTGCCACACTTTATTACCACAGGCAGTAGCTTAGGGACTCACAGATTCTATATTTATTTTACATAGGATAACCCCGCAGGCTTTATAAATGAATTAAAAGCAGGCTGTTGGTGGGCCAAAACATTACAATGAATAATATTTTTTTAAACAATAACATGGCGTGTCTTATGAAAGTACCATCAAACATTAGACAAGCAAAAAAAACCAAATGTAAATGTAAAATATTGAATATATCAGTTTTAAAGTTGTGTAAAAGTTGTTCACAAAAACTTAATGACTTGCTCGATAGGACTGTTTTTGAAAAGTGATTGTGTTTGTACATACTATAAATGCCAATTTCTGTTACAAACTCTGTGAACGCATGGATTGATTAATTAGCTTTGTCAAAAACTCATTATTTTCCGCATCAAAATCGCATTCATTCTTAATCAAGAAGAAAAAGTGGATGATGAAAAAGTGGAACATTGCTTTTCAGAGATATCATCTTGTGACTTCTTGTCAGTCAAGGAACAGTGTTAATCACCTCTTCTGACGCACCCTCGTGGTCCAGTCATTGCATGCAGTTATTCATAATCTCATAATCTGAAACTTTGTATCTAAGAAATAGAAACAATGTTGGCAGGATCAAAAGTTATCAGGTGGCATTTTGAGATCTGGATATGCTAATTGCAACACATCATAAGAGCATGAGTTCCAGTTCTTAACAGAGATTATTCGCAATTGAAAATCCTGGCCTGTTCAACCCTTGTACCAAATCATGCATGCTACTTAAATTTTAAGATCTGGCACACCCAATGCAATACTGGATGCATGGGCCACCCACGCAATTGCTTCATTTGGTATGCATCAGACGGATAAAAAGGCACTAGAAGGCATACCAATGTCTGCAATGGGATCAAAGGATGCGTTTTTAAAGGTGTTTATACGCATTTTATACCACCATTATGCGCGCAATAACGATTATTATCTCGATCATAAACTAGATCCGTGAAATAAATGCCACCAATTTCAATCAGATTTACACGCTTGTTGTACTCGTTTTTTTAAAAAATGTTCCCATATATAGGCCGTAATCGCATATTCTAGACTTTTGAGATCAACAAAAGTATAAATATCGACAAATGAGCAGTATTTTATAAATATGCTAATCATGAAACGCACAGGGTTTCCCCCAAATGCCAATGTTGATTACCATAAAATGTAGTGCTGTAGTTATTAAAACGGCCTAGTTTATTACAGAAAGTACTTTTCGTCTTCCATAGTGGCCAAACTTTAATATTTCAAGAGCATGTATTAATAAACAATCATAAAAACTCTGACAGATAATTTCCATTTGCTATAATCTTGATTATGGTGATGTCGATTAGGCTAGGTATTAAGAGATTATGGTAATTTGCAAAGTTCTCATTTCCATAAACCCATATTTGCATGCAACCGATGTTGGTGGTTTTACGAACAGTCCATCAACAATCGTAATTGTGTTTCATTTCGCAAAAATTCGTTTGGCAAAGTGTCAATATAATGCGAGTCATTGATAACAGGTTGCATCTGCACATTACTGACTAGGGTATTGAATATAATTGAGAAAAAAATTGGTGTTAAATATATGTGCTTAAAACTGGCCAGAGTTTTAAGATGTCTATATCCCAGCTTTTAATATGGGTATGTCATAAAAAATGGTACGCACAAAATAATACTTGGATTACTATCATATTCTCTTAATATGTGACCCTTAAAAATCAGGAAATTTGTCCGGCTATCTAAGACCAGTTCTGCGACTGTTCACGTTTGACAAGTTTTACCATTGAAATGCAACAGATAACCAAAAGCAGTGTACATTTCCTCATAAACTATCACAAAGACGTACAATTTGGTGCATCAGTGGTATCTTTTGGAGACAGCCACATCTGAATGATAGTAGAAACTAGCAGGGGTTGCATCTTTGGCATTGAAGCAAAAATTTCATTGACCAAGACCTCCAGAGGAAGTTTGTCTGTGTTCGGTCCACAACGAAGGTTCTTTGAAATGACAATTTAACTGACCCTAGTTCCTAAGAAAGAAACCAGAGGCCCTAGGCCAAACCCACAGCCATCTCAATAGGAAACACCATCAATCAGATAAGCCGAAAACATGAGGGTGCAAGGAGGGTTACATGGGTAACCTAATAGGGTACATGAGGGGTAGAAAAGAATAGTTTTGTGGGGAGGGGGAAGGTAGACAACTAAATTCAGCAAATAATAAATTTCACGAATAATGCTAATGGTCAGGTGGTCGCCATTGTAGTTACCGTATAGTAAAACTTCCTTAAAATATCACAAATAAAGAACCATTGCAGGTGCTAAGCACACTTTAGATAATAAATCTGATGTAGGTTTAGCAAACCAATACCTGAAATGATCTTGGGTGTTTTTCTGGAAAGTTTTAGGCTATAAAAAAGGCCATTTAAAAATGTATAATTACAATTAAGGAACTTTTCCATCAAATGTGACATTTGAATAAAACTGGTGAAACTATAAAAACTAGTAAACGTGTAAAAACAATTGCTCCAAGGCTGGTACCACAAACTCTGCTCAATTTTATATGAATAAGAGTTGCTTTTGTTTCGAAGGAAACCACAAAGTACGTGTACGTGGTAATGCATTCTGCACTTTTGACAGTTTTTTTTTCCCAAGCTGACATATTAGTGATGTCTGACTCTGTTCACAACATCGAAGGCCCTTGCTTATGACAAAAAAAAGTCTCAATTTCATCAAAACATCTGTTTTTATCAACCTCTTAATAAAAACAGCTTCCGTCTTAAATTCTTCCTTACTTAACATGGCGGAAAAAACACACATCCGACAAAATTCATAATTGATGTAAAAATCCTGAAGCCTAAGCTAGTATCTGATTTCAAGCAACAATTCGTCAAGCTGCTTTTGTAATCTCTTCATGCTTGCGTTCCCTTTAAAGAAATCAATATTTGAAAACTGAAGTGAACTGAGGAGAAAAACCACGTATAAACCCTGCAATTATCGCTGCATATTAGATTCCTGGATTAAAGGAACAGAGCAAAACATTCTGTACTTTTCAGGATTCGTGAGTACCGCAGTACAACTAAATGTCAATGGAATACACAAGTGCGGAAATGTAAAGTTTATCAAAAATTCCCCATGACTTCAAAGGACTAATGACATTTGCATCAACTGACCATACAATCTTGAATGATGCATTAAAACTTGGGAATCATTCCCTCTTGTTCAAAATATCAGAGTGACACTTTGTGCTCACTGACATGCCATTTTCAGTTATGACAAAGTTCACTACACAATCTAATGAATCATAAAAACATTATCAAGAAATCTTGGTTGTTTAATAACAACAAATTTGCAATCAAGGATTTCAAGGCTTTAAATAAGCACGTTTATGGCAGTCCTGAAGAAGACATTCATTAGTGGCGCCCTCTAGATTGTAAATCAAATCTAAAAATCCAGCCATTGAAAATCTATAAAGCATAAGCTGTGATTATAAAAGCCATCAAAAATGCATACTACATGCTGTGTTTTTGAGCAAAAACGTTTATTAATCGCATCACTTAATCACCACATTAATTGGTCATCACACAGCATCATTATGAACACTTTAGATGAATTGACATTGCGATAAAAGATTCGCTTAAGGTCATTGACGCAGGAAAATGGTATCAGTTGTATGCAATAGTTATGCAGGTAGCTATTTAGCAACCCTCACTACAGTTGACCCTTGACCTCCTCCCTCAGCGTTAGGTCACGTTGTCCAGCATCTATCATGCATGATCATTAATGAACACTTGGTGTTGAGTGCGTTTTCTAAAATATCTACCTTCATCAACACTGTTGTCAGCTCACGTTAATCCCATTTCCGGTCAAGCTTCGAAATTCCAGGGGTCAAGTTCTCGGTTGAGCCCTTGGCATAGCATCGGTGAAAACACGTTGTAATCATCCATATCAGGGAAAGGAATTATGCCGGTACCGTCACTTGAAAACACGTGTTGTCGCGGATTGACCATTGGTCATCACCCGGAGGTAAGTTGATAAACACCACTGCTGCAGCGTGTCCAGCCTCGTACGCTCAACCTTCGCAATGATGAAGGCATGTAGAAAAGAAGAGGGAAAATACTCTTTACGATGATGGGAAAATATTTGGACCGAGCTTACTGCTGGTTCTCAGGGGAGATTTCATGCAGCGAGAGAGCTAGAGAGAGAAGGAAGGAGAATATTCCATGTTATCAAAAATTAAATTGCAGGTACGATGCCATGAATGTAATTAATACCAATTAATAACAGGGGAAATGTGGCCACCATAACAGACACAAAAAACCCTGAATCGACCTCGGTCCAAATGCATCCTAATCTCAAATGCCCAAATTTGTTCCAAGAAATGACATGAGTATTGATTCTAATTGAATATTCTGGATTTATGGATATTTTGGTACCACATATATCTAAATTCCATATAGAGAATAATGAAAACGATGATTTTTAGCTCTGTTTTCAAACTTGTTACAATATTTGTATCTAAAAACTTATAAAACTCTTTTATTAACAACAACAAATATACAAACATTTATTACAGTTGCTACCCAACACCAGCAATTTTGGTACCAATATCTAAATTACATAAAGAGAATAATGAAAATAAGGAATGTTGGCATTGTTTTTGGTTATGTTTGTTTTCAAACTTTCTGTAATTTTTTTGCGATTATTTGGGTCTAAAAACTTACAAATCTATTGTTTATTAACAACAAAACGTGCTTATCTGAAACGCAATTTAGAATAATTTTTGCAAAGTGCACTTCCTTTTTGAAAAAAACCTGCTATATTTTTGTGATCAATACTGCTAATTATCATCATGGCAGAGAGCCACAAATTGTAGACACTGTATCAGCACGTTTTAATTATTATTCAACCTCCTGAGCTGCATGTTAAACCTGCCAAAGTTCCGTTTTTAGAAAACATTACAAATTCAGCGCCATTTTGTGACACAGAAAATATCGCAGGTGGTTCTGGTGGTTCTTGTCTGACAGACTATGTATGTCCTCGAAAGATGGTTTGACATCATCATTCAATTTTTTTAAAAATTTAAAACGCAATTAAGATGGCGAGAGGACACTCCTGGGTCGTCTTCCCAACGTCTTACAAAGGGCGCTACTTAATTAAACTAATGCAGGTATAATTAAGTACACGGTCGTTGTCATAAAACAAGGAATTAGTAGGGTCCCTTGCAAACTCTCCCCCGTCAAAATCCACATCTTGTATGCACCGTTTCAAAGGAAGACAAATAAAAGTCTAATTTACGCAAAGTGGATGATAAAAAAAAAATACCAATGAGCTTAAATGTATGCGGAAGCACGTTTTGTTTCCCAGACAAGAATTTTGAGAATCGGCTCGAGGAATATGATTTGGAAAATGAAAACAATATCATTGAGAAATCATGCTCATACATTATATGAGGTAGTCGGAAACAACATTGAACATGCGTGCTTCATCGATATACCATAGCAAATTCAATATATTTCGAAATTTCGATGATGTGGGTGATTGAAAATCTAAACATACCGAAGACAAAAAACAAGTGTTTTAGAATTTTGTTTTTAGTCCTGTTATATGAAATTTGCAAAGCAATAGCCATAGAAAGGATAAACAAATCCACTGCTAAATTCCAAAGAAATCTATGCGATTTTGTGCAGTTTTTTTATAATGTGCATCTGGTTATTGGGAAGGGTCACCTACTGGGACCTGAAACTTGAATGTGGGCCAAATGGACAATGGTTCTTTGTCGCAGTAATCATTTCTCATAGAGAAGTTGTGACTGTAGAGAACCTAACCTTTGGGTAACAATCCAGGTTAGAACATAAATGGACTAAATAAAAAACGCACACCTATCTTATAGGTGGTTAGGATTACAATTAACCTTGCAAAAACATTAAGTTCAACTAAGGTTTAGGGGCATTCCATACATGCAAAAACCAGAAAGTGACCAATTCAATTGGGAGAAAAAATGTATACATGAATAGGAATGCCACTTGAACTGTTAATAATATTGTAGTTTTAGCCGGAGCACATATGAGCTAGTGTCAACAGAAATCAATGTATTTAGGATATTGAATTCGCCAAACACACAACATAATTGAGTCCAATGTCCCCCTTCTTTTTTGAAGTTTAACTCGTTGATCTGAACATTAAACAAGCATCGGCTTCTCTTTATTTCCACTAAACAGCAAATTATTCACGGTTTTACAACACCTAAATAAATTTACAATCACTTTAAATGTGTGAAAACTCTGTTAAACCGAGAGTTAAAAGCTTCTGGTTATAAATTCATTTATCTGAGAAATGTCTTAACTGAAAGTGGTCATTATTGGGCCACAAGAACTCAGTGCTACCTATAACTGTAGACTAGATTGGCCCTCCAAAAGCCAATAACATTATATTACTATATGATGATTCAGTAGCGAGAATGAAAAAAATGTCTGACAACGGTATGGAGGGTCAAGTTGGGGGGGTCAATTAACCTTCTATGCTATGAGGGAGGGGCAGGCAAGTTGATCAATTTAAACCCAACTTCCTTTATTGTACATGAACACGTGAGGTCGAAATGTTAAGTTTCGAGTTTCAAAGTACACAAATCTCCAGACTCCGTATAGACCTCGTAAATAACCCAGGTACATTAGTAATTCAGTGATCAAACTGTCAAGGGACACGTGTGCAAATATTGGATTTCTTTATCAGTTAATTGGGGCACGCCTCCTCTCCGCCTTAAACATAAGTTTGTGAAATTCGATAGTTGGTGATATAATCTAAGGATGAAATCCTAGAATAAACAATCATTAAACGATTATATATTTCAATCCGATTAACTTTAAGGGACGATGACGCCATATTGGATTTCTGTTTGCTGGTGCAACATCTCTTTAGCTACAATTTGCTACATATTAAGGGGATTATAGAAAATTGTCCTAAGCATAATATCGACCCAACTTAAAACAATGGTAGTAGGCATCCTTAGACGTTGTCATGACAACAAATTGGCCTTGGTCAACATATGCATTGCATGAGAAACATATTAAAATTTATGCCAACGCAAACTTCCTGAGTTTATGCACGAGTACACTTAACTGCAATAATTAATTGAGCATTATTAAGTTTGATTGTTTCTTTAGCATCCTTGTTTTTTTTATTCACAAACAACCCAAAATAGCAGCTTTAACAATCATGAAAACAAGCATTTGTATACTAGATGCAAATCTTTGTGTGCGCATGAGTTATGAAGCATTTGGGGACATTTGTTTTTTCAATTTATTTTCTTATTAATTTCTTTATGATCGCAAATGGGTCATCGTCATAGTAACTAATAATCTCGATAATTGCAATATCATTTGCCATAAATAACGTTGGCATGTTTTCAAGACATCCCCAAGCAGTGAATAGAGAAATGGCAAAGCTTATCCTTGTACAGGGTGGGTAAAATGACACGTTGTTGATAGATAACTGAACTAACCTCAAAAACGCTTTTCTAAGATATTTAACAACTACATGTTGCTTTAATGCTAACGAGATTCAAGTGTCTATTGAATCCCTTCTCGATAAAATGTTTATATCCGCATCCATCACATTTGACCATATGCATACTAATATGAAATAGAAAGTTAACTCTGGGAAGTACCTTGCTTCAAGTATGCCAGGAAAGTTACATCATTGTTTAATATTGTTATACACACTATCCCCATCAACATATGCTAACAACTGTGTCTTTAACTGATGAATCTAGTTCTGTTTTCAAAAATCTTTTCATATTTTTTTTTAAAGTTTAATTCAATCGGTTGCTATTGTTATTTGAATAAGTGGGAGGCGTTTACTGCTTGTTTGTAAACAATAACCAGGTGGGCTTAACAGTTTTTAATAATCCTACAATAAAATATTAATCCTGCATAAGCTGAGTTATAATCCGACATCACAACGTCATTAGCGAAACAGTGTACCAAATTTGATTGCGGAAATGATTCCGCACCTATTGGCTTATGGGCTGGTCTATACTGTACAAAGTTGCACTTAATCGTTGAATAAAACATACTTTAGTGAAAAAAAATATTGCTAATCACCCATTAAAATCTAAGATTCGTCAATTATTAATTTGATGAGTTTTGTTTTTGTCACGTATGGATCGTTCATCCCAACCTTTGGATGTTACAAACTACACAATTTAGACTAAATTTTGAATAAAGTAATTTTTTTGACAAATTTAAGTGGTAGAAGAATCAAATGGCAGAAAACAAACAGTTTGCAAATCACGCTGCGCTATATACTAGTGCATGGTTATATAGAGACATCTAGTGACATTTTCGGGCAACATTTCGATTCCACTGTACAAAAAATCGACCTTAACTGGAATTTATGCTTCCTTGTACAAAAAAATACTTTAAAAATGCATGAATGCTAAAAATGTTCAATAGAAATTACCTCTTTGATTGATTGAATATTTAAAGGAACATTTATTAAATTTTACTATTGAAATATAAAAATTTTAGAAAGAAATATCAACTTCATTTAAAAACCAGGTATATTTACCACATATTTGGCAATTTCAGCTAGATAATACGTAAACGGTGCTGATTTAAGCTTAACTTTATCAAAAAAACATAGTTAATCCCTTGATATAACCTAGTGAAGTGTCATTATCTCAATTCAATTCAACAATTACAGCAGGTTTTCACTTCCTCGCAGCAAAGGAGGTACTTTTTTCCCTTACAAAAATAAGCGACTAATAATACTAGAAAACTTTTACATAAAAGCATAAAGCAGATAATGTGAAAACGTGCATATGCGTTTGCTTACTCACCTTTCCGGATGGTCCATCCAGGTGAGTCTGAGGTGACTGTTGTTAACAGTCTGCCAATAAAAAGGAACATTTTTTTCTTCAAATTCTATTCCTATTATCAACTTGTCACTGGGATTCATCGGAGTAATATTTGTATAAAATAAAAAATTAGACTCAAAACGCGGAAAAATGAGCCTTAAAATCCCAGTCAAACCGTGCAACCTGATGGTGATTGGTGAGGTCTTTGTGTCAGCTAAACGAGCGTATCAATGGGGTTCGCATTTGACGACCTTTGAATACTAATAACATAATGACAAGACAGAAGAAGAGTTAAATTGTTGTGTGCTAAAAAGCACTTGGGCCTATTCAACGAAAATGACCCAATTCTCTACTTTTTTTTTCCGACCAAAATCGTGTCTTTCCCATGATATACTTTTTGGGGTGAAAAACAGTAGGTGATTCGGAAAACCACAACGAACAAAACGATTCCACCTTCGGCATTTTGTGGAGGATTAATCAAAATCCCAAAAATCATCCCCGAGATGGACACCTACATAATAATAGTACACCTTCCGGGTCGCTTTGGGCGAAATTCAAGCATTATTGCGCAATTTTAGATTTCAGGAAATTCACCAATGCATGCAAATATGCGAATACATCTTCAGAAAGGGACAATGGCTCTGAACGGGGACATCTATGGCATGCCCTAACAAGTCAGTCGGTTTTCTTCCAGTCAAACACACCCTGTATAAAGTTCCACTCATACAAAGTAATTTTGTTGTTGTTGATCCGAGGTTTCTTGGCTACTCAACACGACTAATGTAATCTAACTTTAAGACATTAAATTAGGATTCCCTTAATAAATATTATCATCAATGCAAAAATCGTTTTTCATTCATGTTTTAAAAATATGCGAATTAGGTAATTTTTAACAACTGCATATAGCTCTATAAAGGGATTAAGATTTCCAAGGATAGAGCAGGGCATCTTATCTTTAAATGTTTAGTTGTCGGGTACAACAGATTTCCTGACCAACTTTGTAAGAAAAAATGTGAAATCTTATCTTCGTGTTGTGAACATGCAGAAATAAAACATATTTTGCTCCAGTTCTGTATTTACTTGAATGCCACGAACATCTTATACGAGAATAGACATTCATGACTATACTGCGAGCATGTATATTTATAAAAGTAGGCCCAGCAGATTTTCCATCATGTAACATGATGAAAACATGCTTCCCTTTGTGTGGCAAACAAATGTGCAGAAAATCGGTCGAATTTCTCTTTTTCTAAGTGGATCCCATGTCAACAACCTTTTCCAAATGCATTTCATTTCCCACGAATCTCTTCGATATCTTCTATTTCCATGGAACTGTTCGATACTTGTTACAGTACTTCCACTATCATATAAATTGCATTTAGTGTTGTTGAATGCAAGAGCAGCATATTGCAAATTAGGATAAAACTTGGAAGAACTAGGATAGGAAATCTTTAAAAAAATCATTAAATCTTTTAGATATTGCTTTCGAGTGCTTCCAAGTTATTTGAGAAAAAAACATTCGATGGCATGGATTTTGACAAGATTAAATAATGAATCTTTTTAATACATGCCTACTGCACACTAGGGGGCAAAACGCCTTTGGAGGAAGTGCAAGATACCACATTATGCAATGTGCATATTCATACGTGTATAAGTACATCTTATTGGCTGTGGTACAAATGCAATTTGTAAGTACATTGTACTTTTTAAGGTACTTATTTAGTTGCCAGTCATTCGTATACTAAAACATATTTTTTACCTTTCTTTTTAACTCGAAATTAGCAAAAACATAACATTAGATGACTTCAAACTACATGTCAGTTATTAATTGTGAAGTTTAGTTCAGTATTGAAAAAAAAAATGGCAATAAGTAGCTTTGATTAAAGAAACTAGGTTGAATTTAATGCAGCTTTCTATAGAGTGATGGCAATATTAATAACCATTAAATACTGGAAACTCAATTAAAAATGCGCGCTAAGCATTTTCTTGGTACTCATAACTCTCTATACATTGTCCGAGTGCTAAAATGAAAGTTAAATGATAATAATAAACCGTCATTTAACGAGCCACATAATTTCGCATTTAACAAACTGGTCTTTTGAAATTGAACAAAAGACTTAATTGCTTTAAATTAGCTGGAATTACAAGATTTTGGAGAAAGGAAGAGTATTTTAGGAAAACGGGCGCCTACCAAATGGGTGGACAATTAACCATAGTCTGGCATTATTGGAAGTGCACGTTCCACAGGCATTAAAACAACTTTTTTATTGCAAATTTTCAAAAACCATCCTTTTGTGAAGCTATTCGAGTGGGAGTGCAATTCGTGCTCATTTTAAACCCTTTTTCATTGTTCCGTTCTCTTCCACGGACAAGAATTTTTTCCCCCAAATTTCGCTTCACATTCTTTACAGAAACTGCCTTTAAATTACGGATTAAGAGCAGCAGTTTTGTGTGACTATTGTTTTTAAAACAGTTCAGCTTATAAATAATCACGTTTATTTTAGAGGCAAACATGGATTCAAAGCGCGCTGCAAAATTACAGGATTGGAAAGCCATGGCCTAGAATGCAAATTCAATATTTCACTTGTGGTTTTACATACTGGTAATCAACGTCAGTTAAACTGGACATAAAAGTATCGTGTAATCAGGTGAATGTCTCCATCACAAACATTTACTTGCAAAATTCACTTAATCAAGTTATCCCTGATTTGCATTTTAGATAGATAACTAACGAAAGCAACTACAGTTACACATATCTGCACTAATGCGTATCTCTTGTTAATTAAGTTTAAGGACCTATGGTATTTTAAATTGAAACAATTGTGAATGGATTACATGGTCTTCGGGTGAAACATTCCTGTCCAAATGATGGCAACACTGATGATGATGATGATAATATCTCAAAGTAGACATCTGATTCAATGGAAAATATTTACCTTTTTCGTTGATCTTAAATTAATGTAAAAAAAAGACAAGAAGGACAATCAATCGTAACGAAACAAATTTTATTTATCATTAATATCCCGGTGATAAACCTCGAATGAGCTCGCTGTTATAGTCCATCAACGCTTTATGAAATCCGCAATTGGGCTTGATGGACGGTCTTGTTATTTTGAGCATGTGTAAAGCATCAACCAAGTTCATAGTCTGTACTTTCATAAGATAGGCCAGGACGACAGTAGCAGAACGAGAGATACCTGCGTTACAGTGCACAAACACACGACCCCCATCAGACTTTCCTGCATCGATGAAGTTGAAACATTCATCGAAGATGGGCCTGATATTAAAGTCCGGTGTATCCAATATGTCAATATTTTTGTACGTAAAACTGTCAGGAAACGAATTTGGAACTCCAGGCGCCAAATTCAGAATGTGTGTGATAGATTCATTATTCAAAAGATCAAAATTGTGAGCCACATCCTGAGATCCTAAAAAATGAGATCCCGTTTGCAATTACAAGCAATGTAAATACATTTCAAAACACGTTTTCACCATTATAAGTGCAGGTAAAAATGTCAGACAATCATCTATGCAATTAAACACCAGCCATAAGATAACACAACACGAAATTGTAACAAATGAATATGGTTTAATAAATGGAGTTACATGTTGACAGCGCCTCTTAGTGGCATTTTCGAACACTTAATATATTTCGATCATTTTTGAAGCATGCTATGTCCAACAGTGGTTTAAAAACAAGCAAACCTGATACAAAATGCAAAACTACAGAAGAATATTGGAAATTAACCCACCAAAGCACAATCCGTTACATACACCCGCGATTTGGAGATCAGGTTTTAAATCTGGGACAAAACCTAGACCTCGTCCTGTTTCTTTCATAGAAACAACGCCGTCGGAATCTCTACTTTCCAGTAATTCTCGTCCATCTGGAGTTTTCACCTTGGTTTCGACGTGTTTTAACATCCCTTTTGTCCTAAAATCTTTCAAGTCGTCATGAAAACTCCTTGGAAGCGACATTTTACAATGTTTTTAAAAAATATTTAACCCGAAATAAATCCTGCATATTTTCAGTCGTTGAGCATACCATCTAGTGACGAAATCGGGAACTAAACAAATACATGGTTCCCCGAAAATCTATAGCTCTGATCATGTACAGGGTGGCCAAAAATATTCTTCGATAGAAACCATTATTTTTATCGCAGTTTTCTATCCACAACATTGCGTGGAATGTTTCTTGTTAATTATTACACTTGCAGCAATAGTTTTTTAGCACGTGTTGCCCATATAAGGCAGCTGAGCTAAAATAATATAGTATGCTCAATTTTACTTTGATTTTATAATCACAACCAAGCTGTATTCTGTTGTTGTTCACATAGGGGGCCTTCATCAATCATAGACCTGCGTATTTTGGGATCTGGCTTAGAAAAATTCTTATAAAATTCATGTTCCCTGCTCTTTTGACAACTTGTTTACACGGTAATTTCAACCCTTTTCAATCATTGCGCAAGCTTTTTTTTGTAGCACGCAGTTACAGTCAAGAAGTTGGAACAATGCTTTTTTAGGCTTCAACAGTGAATAATGTAATGTCAAGAGTCCCAGACGAATCCCTACAGAGTTGCGCGGAAAAACCGTTCGTTAATTTTGTTGTTTCAACGAAAAGATACTCAAGATGAAAAAATCCTGCCGTCTGCCTTCGTTTGTTTTGTCTAGTCTTCTGCGATGGCAGTTTTATTTTCAAAATCGGACACAGATGGATTAACAATATGATCGGAAACAAACAACAGAAATTTACTGTTTTCCAAAACCAGCACATTGGGTGGCGGGACTGTAAGGCGACTCATATTTTTCAAAAATAAATAGTATTTCAAACAGTGAAAGTCAGGGAAATCTTCGCCTAAAATTAAAAATCTTCCGAGTAGATTTTCCCACTGAAATTCCATAATTTCTCACTAAAAAACTGGGTTGATGGATAATAGCTGCTTAGCTTTCTCAGCAGTCTTTTTTGTCTTAGCCTCTTGATGGTATTAATCCGTCTAGACAGCAACTTCAAACAGATTAGTTCGCAATGTGCGCAACATTAAAACAATCTGTCCCTAGACAGATAACATAAACATCCACCACGTTTCATCTACAAGCGCATACAAATAAGACGTCATTGAAGCTGTTTTTCTTTTCTTTAAATACCTTCATTTGCGTTCAGCGAAAACTATATTACGATTTTCTAAAATAACTAGTTAAAACATGGCTAACATTACCTTAACTAAAATCAGATTTTTTAGAACTAGGTCCAATGCTTATACTGGCTATGTTGTTTTTCCATGTAATCCAATATTATTTACTCCAAATTGGACTTATTTTAAAACCTTGAAGATAACGTTGGTTTTATAAATAGGTTATTTCCACGTTCTCCATATTGGCTAAGAATTATGCTGGTATGTTCTGCGGTTTCAATATTCTCCATAATTTCAAAATTCTCAAGTTGGTTACTTCCAATATTCGTTACTAAGAACACACTGCATCCTTCAATGTAAATTGTATGTTCTTTTTTTCAATATTGTTTCATCTTTTCCTAATCCACAATCTTGACATGTCTAGTTACATACAGTACTTTACACATAATCTCACGAAATATGTGACAAGAGATTTTTTGCGGCAGAAACATGGCATTGCTTTGAATTGGCAAGTAGAAGTTAAATTTGCAACTTTCAACCATTTCATATAACACAAAAGTTCTTTTTTAAAAACAACCGTAGTGCATGGTAAGCGATTACAGGTTTGGAATTGGCAACATGTTGGCACATGTCGTACACAACTTCCAGTTGAATAGCATTAGAGTGAAGTTGTGTGTAAACATGTGCAGACATGTTCCATCACTTCTTCCAAGCGCTTGACGGCGTTTTCTGGAACTTTTACTAAGTAGTATATACCAACAGATTAACAGAAAAACGTTCTGCACAGACAACATGTTATTACTTCATGAAATGGCTTGTTAGTTGAAAAAACAACATATTCCTCGTGTTCTTTATTGCTCTTTGCTGATTGCAACATATCAGAGGTACCTGATGGAACCTCCTGATCAACAGTCTGGTTATAAGGGACAAGTGGTCAGGTGCAGCTCTGTCCCACCATTGCTCATCCACTGACCCTCGGGGGTCAGGGCGACCAGATATGGCCATCTTGGGTTTCTGGAAGCCCTGCTATTGGACAAACATTCATCGTCCATGGCATTCGTCCAAAGTGCATGCAAGCAATCGGTGAATGAGATTGCTGTGCTCTATCGACTCCCGTCGTGCATCGCGAAGGAGGGCTCGGCGTCGGCGCAGCCAATGACGGCGTTCCGTCGGCGCCGTTCGAGTTGCTCAACTTACGACGCAAGGTGTTGGTAGTAGCTGGGGGTGGGCTAAAGGCCAACTTTATTTCGACGACTTGGCACACTTTAAAACCGAGCAGCTTCTCGCATCCTATGGGAAAGTGAGTGAGATATCGGCCGCGTGCAGCTCGACACGATCTTAACTCAGCTTAAACAAACAACTTCCTATTAAATCCCGGTTAATTCTGCTCAAAATGAATAGTTTACAGCTGTTGGCCTGCCACCTCGTCTGCTAAAACCGAGGTTTTCAGACGTTGAATTGCTCTGGTGCTGTTGCTGCTGCTACTGCTCCTCCTTTGCCAGTCTGGTCGTCATCGGTTTTCGAGGTGAACTTCGGTGTTTCCTCCTCCTCCTCTTGTGGACACTTCCGTACTTTGTAACACTTTCGATGGCCGACATAAGTCCATCATGGGCACTTGTTGCCTCTTTGCTCGTTCTCTGTTGCTGGTGTCCTTGCTCGGCGTTCAACAACTGCACTGCACGTCCAGTGTCCAATGACTTGCCTCCGGCCACTTACGAAATAGCCATGAATGGCACTTCGATAGCCAATTTAACAGGTCTAGATTTCATAGCGGACTCGCAGGGAAACGGTTTCAACCTGTCGGATACAGACGATCTGGACGGACTCAGCTATGCCAGAAGAATGGACATTATGAGGGAACGGTGAGCAGAAACTCTTTACTTATAGACATTCAAACTTATACTCTTTGGCTGTTGCCATTTGTGATTTTGCATCCTTCATGAACGGCAAAGTAAGAAATTTAAATGCCAGGTAGAGATTCTGGCAGGTGAATTTGTTGAAAATTTGCGGGCATGTTGTACATGGCATCATGTGTAAAATATCTGGTCACAACGTAAATAAGCACGATAACATATACATAGTAGTTGCAGATACAATGGCTATTGAACTGTGTTTTTATTCGCGATTTATTTTAGCACAAGGCTTGACAAATTGTGTAGAACAGTTACAAAAAAACAAAGTAATGCAAATTGAATAAATTATTAGAACTAGTCACGCAATACGCGTAAAATTCAAGTGTAAGTTTGGATAATCATAGGTCAAAATAATGGTTTATTTTATATATGTTATCAAACTATTTTACAATACATATTTGAATAAATTAGCATAAATAATTGTGAGCAGGCAAAATACTGGGAATTAATGGAATACTTAGGATTCCCAATGAAAACTAGGTTCAAAGTCTATATATTAGAGACAAATATCGCCGCGAAACAACCTGGTATAGCCACCCTAATCAATAGAGCACTTTAGAATATTCGGACTTGGCTGTTTTTAAATTTTATTATAACTTCCAAAGCGGTATTTCAAATAGTTTGTTACGTCACCATTCGAATGCATTCTAGGCCGTTGGGTATTTAAATTTTAAAGAGTCAGGCTTACCTTAACGCTGGCACGACGTAGATTCCAAATGCCTCTTCGTTTTATAAATCAATCGCGAGAAATTACGCGTTTCCATAAGATTAACTAAAGTTAATTAAACGAAGATAAGCGCACTATAATAATTGTAACCTGTAGCCCGAAAATACAAATCCAACGAGAGCCATTTCGTTGCCGTAGCAACGGAGTCAAGCTTTTTTCGTTTCATACGCACTATGCCGTGCAAAACGAAATCAGGTGAACTTTAAAAGGGAGGATTTAAATTTTAAAGGTCTTGGAAGTTCGCGGTTATGAATTATGAACAATAAGTTGACACGGTAAGTTTGTTTGCACCTAATCTAAGCCAGTGTAATTTTTAACTTTGTTAAAAACTATCAGCCTTTTCTTAATTTAATGATTACAAATGCTGTGATATTTGTAGCGATTAATGCAATAATCAGTATGAGTACTAAACAGGTATAATTCACTACTGTAACCGTGCACCAAGAGCTAGTGTACTCAGAAAATATACTGCTAAACAAGTATACTGCAGTATAGATAAAAAGTCAAATTTGAATTTTTACTCAAGCCAAATATAGTGTTTGGAATTGTATTATACGAGTATATTGAAGGAGAAATGCGAGATCTATTTCTTATCTATCACCTGATATGGGTAGTTTTCTATAGCGTGATCAACGATGATCTTACATTTTGTGTATCGGGGTGTTTAACCGCCACAGGATTTTAGTTTCTCAAAAAGGTCATATTATTACGTACGAAATTGGAGAAAATAACATGGCTTTGAAATAAAATCCACTTGTTTACATAAAAAAATAAGTTACATGGCCATGATCGGTACGAAACAAAGTCAACTTTTATTCATGGAGTCTTCTTAAACTAGTGAAAACGTAGGCGTCTTATGTGTATATAGTAGGCCCAGGGCTGTGTGTACTATAATTGAATGCAGTTTGATGAAAACAAGTAGTAAATTGATAAGGGAGAAGATTTATTTTCAATACATGTTGTGTCAAAATTGTAAACACTATATACTACGCATTTCGGCATACTCTTTCATAAGAAACTCGATTTGCACTTTGCGACTTAATTAAATTAGATAGTTTTATTCATTAATTTATATTATACACGTGCGCTTGCGTGATTAGGAGTAAAGTATTTGCAAGGTTTATAGGTTTATCGGAAATGTTTTGAAATGCAATTCTAGTTATTTGAAACTCATTTATTTTCTTGCTTGTTTATGTGCACTGCGGTGTTCCAATTCTTCAGTGAATCAAATATGTATACCATGGTTGATGCAATTTTTTATATAATCAATACAAAATAATGTATGTTTAGTAAGTAATTGAAAATGGAAATTAAATTACAGTGATGAGCAGTTATAATTTAGCACTTAAGTTTTCTAAATATGTTCGTATAGTAATCAGTAGCATTTGCAAATTAATTCAATATAAAGGAAATTAAAAATAAAGTTGTCTAAAGAGTATTATTTATACATCTGCAATTAGAATAGTTTTCAAAGTTTTGAGATTGTTTGGCCACCTTTAGAAGTCTTTGTAGATAGTATTTGTGCATTTTTATAATCTAGTTGGGTATAAAAACCGGTAAAACTATTGACCACCAATTGCTCGAGATGCATGCTTTTTTTTAAAAAAAAATTGACCTTGGTGTAGTATGTATTTATTTATGTATACGCCCTGGCTGTCATAAAGGAATGTGCTTGCTGGGATCAGATAGGTCTGTAAGTCTGTAAGAAGCCACCATACGAGTACACACTTCTAGTATAGGCCTAATGGGGAATTTTTTCGGTGTCTGAATCGATGCACTTGGCAAAAAGCCGGGTTAAACTTGTTAAATATATCATGACAGACACATACATACATGCTCACCTAATGGATATTCCACATGAACTGCCAGACGTGTGACCCTGTTACTTAAAGCTGAGCTCTGACTTTTCGAATTTCAAAAGACAATAAGCATTGCATACTATGGAGTTGTAAGATGCCTAGCAGAAAATAAAATACAATTTATTCAACACATGTGGCATGTGACGTAAGTGGCGTGAAAAATTTACTCTCATTGCATGACTAAAGAAGTTTTTTTCAAAATGTCTAAATTGTCGCAGTGACTGCATATTCACTGCAGAGCTTTAAGATTGCATTATATATTAAGATTTTGTGCAGGGTATGCTCTAAAATGACAATGAAAATTACTTGAAAATGCCACCATCTTGTAGAACCATGTGAAATTGAAGAAAACTAGGCAACACAGAAGATGCCAGTAGTGTAGACTACCGTAGATTGCATTTCCATTGTAATTTTTGTCTTAATCTAACGATGAATAGAGATGGATGTAACTACATTCATCTAAACTTTGTTAGTTTAAACGTAACTAGAATAGAACAATCTAGTTTTTTGTAAGCTACAATAAATTGCAGCTGTAGACGCTGTAAAGACTTCTAATACTTAAAATAATTTGTGAACTTGGCAAAAAAGCCACTTATGATGCCCATAAAGTTGCTTATACGACATAAAATTATCACAGACTAGACGATAAATAGCTTTATAAAATGCATAATCATCAGATGTTTTGAAGAAGTGCGCCTTTTGTGATGCTGCCTCAATGCATGAGGGTCGTCTCTAAAGAGATATATGGGCTCGAAATGTGTCATTTGAAGATAGTGTATGCATCTGGGCCTTGATTAACTCCCTTCCATCGTGTTAACACTTCCAGACAGTTTAATGGATAATTCCAGCCTTATAAATATGCTGCATTAATGAACGAGCAGAAAATATATGCAAAGCAGCAGCTAATCTAATCATTTACTCTTCAATTTGTTATATACTTCAGGTTGACTAACCTTACGAAGACCGTGATAAGCCTAATGGCATTTGTTTATGCACATACCAGTCTTAAATTATTCTGACTAGACGCTTTTACTGGGCTTTTTTATTCATGGGTAGTCTTATCTTTTGCAAATTAAGTCAACTTGAATTGCGATTAATGCAGGCGTTAGTGTTTTGAAAATTCAAAAAAAAAAAAAGAATTAGATGCGTTGGAAGTCATAAGGAGGCTGAAAGATACATTATGCAGAATCAAGAAACGATATATGCTTTATAGAAAGATAAACTAACATTTGATACTTCTAGCAATTTCGTATTGTTTAATTTTTTTGTCTGGAGTAAGCTTACCATCTTCTTAAGTAGATAGATTATTATTTCGATATTTTAAGCATGAAGTTTTATAAATTTCAGTGAAAAAAAAAAGTGTATCTAGTGCTATGACATTAACAAATCAGGATCTTCGGTCAACGTTACAAATTACGATTTTTTACTTTTTTAATTTAATTTTCTGATAAACTTTGATGTTGATTGTCAAGGGAATTGAGAACAGTAAATATTATCAGTTCTAGGCCGTCACTCGAGATTTCCGGAAATCATACAAAATTAAAAAAATTACGTACATTATGCTCACAAATGGCATGTTTTATACATTTGCAATCTTAATTCGCTTGTCTCTTGTTACAATATTACGCAGAAATGACTTTGGAGAAAATCAACAAACGAAATTCAAGTATATGGCGACCTCGATGCAATTGCTGAATGCATGGCCTGTGATGTAAGTTAATCAAAAATTATGCAATGCAAAAGGCAATCGATGCGCATTTTTTCAAAATACCCTTCGAATTAACTGATATGATTAGAAAGTGCAGTAATGCAATACTTTATGTTTGAAGGTCTCTTTGAACTTTTGCTTTTTGGATTGTTTCAAACATGGAGTTAAATATGATATAGAATTCACTATTACAATTTTTTGTGGGGGAAACCTATATAAAGCTAAATGCTTGAGTGTGTGCCAATTTATACTTTTGTTTTTCAAATGGATTGCACACAATTTGTATGCATTATCTGGCTGATTTGCAAAACATATTTGCATTGCAGTGTATTGCAATGAAAATATACTGCTTGTTTTTAGTTTTAACTTAAACTTATTGCTAGAATAACAATCATAAAACCAATGTGTTAAATGGGTCTTAAAATAGCAAAATTTCGTAGAAACATTACCTAAAACAACTTGTAAAAATAAACTGGTTTGAAGCCACCTTAAAACTAAGCAGTACACTATGCAATATTTTTATTGAATAATCTATAGATAACTTTTTGAAAAATACTTTTAATTTACTGAAATTTATTTTCTGTGGGGTTTAGCAATGTACTCGAAATATTAATTAATGTTTTCTTTAATCTTTTAATTTTGTAATACACCGAATTGTCACCATAAGTTGTAAGTTGTTATTTTGTTAATTTAATGCGCTAGCATCTGAAGAAGGCCACAGGCATCCACAGTATATAATGACAATAATTTACGTTGTTTCTTGCACAAAATTATCCATATAACAATGTGATTCCGATGTGTTGGAATGATTTATAGTTATTGTGGTCAACATCTATTTCATGGCCAATTTTGCAAATGTATTTCCATTCATGCTCATTTCCAAAATGGCAGAAAACATCACACATATTCTACAAATGTACCACGTGCTTGAACTTGAACTAATTTTCCACAACTAGTAGTATAGGTCATGTTTTCATCGTCTCATGGCACATGCACCTTATAATTGTACACTCATTTTTTTTTTTTTTGTCTTCCTCATTTTGAGTAAATGATTACTAAGCATGTTAAATTCTATCATCTTTAGCGTCTCAGAATATCGCCTTTCTAATTTCTGTGTGTCAAAACTAACTTTCCATTTTTGTGGAATCTAGCACCTGTCTTCGCTCCAAATGAGGATTTCCGGTGCCATGCTGACTGCTAGTTTGCTTTTTGGCAATGCTCCCGTGCAGAAACAGTAGCACCCAAACATGGACGTTGTAGCCCAATTAGGAGCCACTCATTGATGAAATTCACCAAAAAACTAACAAAAAAAAATACGAAAAACACTTTGCGTTATAAACACTTAAATCTGACTACCAAACAAGATTACATGTCATCTAGCAACAACTACTGAGAATTTCTACCAAAAAACAATGTTTATTATTCGAGTCGGAGCACAGGATCTTGTTTCCTCAAGTAACCATAAAGAATTCTACAAATGAAATAAACGATAAATGCATGGAATTTTCTGAAAAGGCTTTGGATGATGCACTATAGATATAGCCACCATCTTAGAATCTTTTTTTTCAACAAAAAAACTAAATTGCTATTTTCATTACAAACGTTTGTTTGATCATGTCACTGGATGTCAGACATGCTCTGGATTGATGTTAAAATGATAGAAATGTCCCTTTTCCCTGACCATTCTTTTCCAATGCACTTTTATAAGTAATGTCTAAGGTGAAAAGAACAAAACTCCCATTTGTCATTTTGATGGCAAAAAAACAACGTTTTGGCGCGCAGCTAGACGACCTAAGATTAGGATTCCAGGAACTGAAGCCGTTTTAGGCTTGGATTTGGGATATAGATAGAAATCACGTCATTAGAGGCGTGAGGGGTCCCTACGTCAAGTGCCAAACTGAAGAATCGTGTTTAATTAGACAAGTGCATTGAAAATATACAGAAATCTGCTCTTAAGACCTGAACTAACAAGAATCAACTGGTTGGAGTAGTTTACCTGACGTCACTGGGTTTGGGAAAATAAACAATGGCATCCATGAGGAATATATCCAAAATCTTCCGTCATGTATTTCAGGCAAAATTACGAGAAATGGAACTCAATTTGGCACGACTTCATTTTTACAATTTTGGTTATTATACCAAAATGACATCTGTAGATATTAGACATTCCTTTAAGAACTAAAATTGGTAAGATTAATTGCGAAATGGCTTTATTTGCATTAAATAGACTGGTTGAAGGTCTTATTTGCCATTACCAGTAACCTCAAATCATTAGTATATTACCAGTTCACTATCAGTTTTTCACTTTGAGGTCACTTTGTATCAGTTTACAACCATTTTTTTTCCATAAGGGCATGCCCAACGAAATTCGGCTTCACCACATTTCAACACATATAGCAAAACATGACTTTGTTTTTCGACTTTTTGCGATAACTCGACCATATTTACCAACTTCAATTTGGAAATTTCCTTCTTTCTCAAAATTGGATTAAAAATGTTTCCAGCGTTCTAACCTTAATGACTGGAAAACGAAATTTCGTCAACAAAGTGCATCCAAACAAAATGTAATCAAATGGAACTAAAATCAGCTGGCTGGTGACCGCGGTTGACGTCACAATGTGGTGAACAAGTTCAAATGTCACGATTTCATCAACTCTATTACGCGCACGTTGCATGTGCATGCTCTTGTGTTAATTAATAAAATGGCATTGGTTTCATGGGCTAATTTCTTCAGCAATTGGAATGCTCATTAGTGGTGTTTATCTGAGGCGATGACGGATTTTTCATTAGGAAACAGCGAAAGTGTTTTCGTCACATTTCCATTTCCCCCTCCCCATGAATTAATGTCGGGGAAACACGGATTTGACACGAGCTCTTTGCACTTTTTTGGAGTTCATCTTTTATTAGCAATATTTAGACAGCGTGACGACGCTGGAAAAACAACCAATTTTAGAATGAAAAAAAAAAAAAAAAAATTCTGCACTTTTTTGGCTTTCTCAAACTTGACTTTGGTGCCCAAATAAGCCTCCCAGATGCGCTTAAAAAAGGAGTTGGGAGCATATCACGTAAGAATATGTTCTTCAGGAACAATGTTGAACCACTTTAAATTCGAATGACCATTCATTAATTGAATAATAAACTATAAATGTTGATATCATTTTTCAGGAAGAAGCAGCAACGTATCGTGACCATCCGAACCCAAATTCTGGAGAGGTTGGGCATCAACCAAACTCCAAACACATCATCCCTTCACATCACAAATGACAACCGTCGTAGGGCAGAAGAGCTCTTCAAAAGACTGTCTCAAGCACATATCCAAAGACAGGACACTGATGACATCTACGCTGAAAGAGTACAAAGTTTTTATCCATCGTGTACGTGCTCTTTACATGATGATCTTGTCATGTCCATGGTTGATTTTTGGAAGAAAATAAATAATGGAGTTCCAGTACTATTTGAAATTGCTAATTTCATTCTGTGATGTTGTAGGTACCCTGCCGCGCAACACTGACAGAGAGATGTGGGAGAATGTGGGCTCTTTTCACATCTACTACACCATTCCGACTCCGAGGGTGGGACCAGGCACCAGTCTGACAGTGTCTTCAGCCAAACTTCGCCTCTACAAGCTAATCGATGGACAGGTCTCGGAGGCGCCGCCAATGGTCGCCAACAGCACACACCCGGACAATGAGTCTGATATCAATGTTCAATGTGATGAACGTTTCCGGATTTCAGTGTTCCAGTACACAAGGCCGTTGAAAAAGACGAAGAAAGGTAAACAACGCTCTTTTTCTTACTAAAACATTTGGAAAACATTTCTTCTGTGTAATTGACGAATTTTTATGGAAACCATTTTGGAAGATTTTGCCTGCGTGGACAATGAAATCCTAGTGGGTGGTGAAATCTAATTGACCAATTTGAAGGCTACACCTATTCTTAAATCCCCTGTTTATCAGTGAACTTTTTAATGTTTTCGTAAACAATTTTTGAAGATTTTTCAAACTTTTATGTAATTCACATTTGAGGCTTTTGCCTTGACAATGGAATATTCGCTCAAATTTTTTGTTATTTTTATTCGCTTGGACAGATCTGGAAATTTTTCGTAGGGTCAGTTAGACGAGTATATCTTTTCTAAACTCCACTGTTCTTCAGTGTACTTCTCAAACTTTTATGCAAAATATTTTAGAAGATTTTTAAGAAATTCTAGCACTTTTATCTTTAGTTTTTGTTGTCCGTGTTTATAGAGACATTTTTAGAAAGCTAAGTCGCTACAGCTTAAATTTGTGCACATTATCGAGAAATTCTATATTATGGTAGAACACGTCATGAGTGAAATATTTTGGAAATTTCAGCAAAATTGTAATGATTCAAGTGCTGGAATTTGAATTTCTGAACATTTCTTAGAAGATGCAGTTGGTGAACAGGGCATCAGACACCAACGGTTGCTAAGCTTATAATTATTGATCGTGATGATGATGATGATGATGATGATGAACAGATTTTCAGAATTTTTGATATTTTCATTTCCAATTTCAGGCAAGAAATTCCGCAAGTTGATCGATTCCCGGATGATCGCCGCAGACTTTGCCGGTTGGGTCGAATTCGACGTACGCTCTTCGATCCGGGATTGGATCGACAACACCAACAGGAACTTGGGCTTCGAGATCGTCTTGGAAGATTCCCTGGCCAACACTCACAATCCTTCTGAATTCTTTCAGAACATGAACTGCTCGGAAGGTAATTATAAATCCGGTTGAGTCTGAGGGCCAGGATGTATAAAATGCATGGATCTGTTCCTTCAGTCTTGTGAGTTGCCTAGCATCGCTTAATTCTTTCAATGTATATATATATATATATACATTTTTTTATTTTTTGCTCGACCAAGTTGCTTAAAAAGCTTTTTTTTTCATTGACCGTCCGTGGCTTTTTTGCAGAACGACTTGTATAGCGCCTCTAGATTGGCTTGTCCTATCTCGTTAGAGCCAGAAAGAAGACTTCCCCCCTCGGTAGTAGCTTAAAAATCTCGCAATCTCTGTCTAGATTGTCCACATAGACGTTTCCACGTGCAACGCCTGACATGCACGTGCATTAGTGTCATGTGAACGTGTAGCTGTCATGCGCAGCATGCTGGGAGGGGGTTTTAATATTTTTCCTTTTTGATTTATTTTTCGTTGGCGTAGTTAATGAACCCCCCTTTCCTCGTTTCATGGAAGACCACGTAAACCGTCTGAGTGACAATGAATCGCTAGGCTTCAACAATGAGACCTTCCCCACCTTGGACCTCAAGACGGTCAAGCTGTTGGACGACCCTGCTTCGGCCAGTGTTCCGAACGAGGTCACCCCCAGCACCCAGAGGAGAAAAAGACAAAGTCAACCCGGGTGCAGCAGTCAGAATATCACAGCCATCAACGGATCCTGCTGCTTGGTGCAAACCTTTATCAGGCTGGAAGGTATGGTCAAAGGCCCTTATCAACAACAAATTGGATGTAACTTGCGTTTTTAATTTCAGATGCCCTGTAGAAAACCTAACAATATGACATTTTTCTGTTTTAGATATTGGATGCCATAATAACGTGGTGGCACCACAAGGTTTCTACACCGGAGTTTGTGTCGGAGGTTGCAACTCAGATGATAATTCGAATGCAAGTTACATTCCAAATTCTATCATTCGTTTAACTTATTTTTTACAATGACTAACGTGGTATTTCATATTATTTTTCAGCAGAATAGCTGCGAGGCCTCCGAGAAAATGGCGCTGACTGTGCTTATGCTTGATGAAAAACAACGTGTCAAGATCGTGGAAATACCAAATTTAATAACTACGGCATGTAGTTGTCAGCAACATTAATATCGTACATCCATCCTCACTGTGGAATGTTTCGTTTAATTTATTACATTCATTGAGAATCTCGCAGTTAGAATCTCTGGCCAGACTAAAAAAAAAACAAAGCGAATTCGAAAAGATCAAGCCGGTTTAGAAGGCATAACATTTGGACTTTATCAAGTTCCAACTAACTATGCTAAAACTATGGCGAGCCCCTTCATTTTATGTTATTTGGGCCCAACAGAAAACTATACGGTGCATGTGTCTTACTTTTGCGGCAGTTCACCCCTTTGATTTCTTGTCAGAAATTAAAATTTGAGCAATAAGATGTGAAAAATTCTGAATTTAAGACACATTAAAATAGCCAGTTGATGAATGTGTGAAAAATTTGTTGAAAAACTCACGTGTTTCATTAGTAGTATTTATAAGCTACATGCCTTTCAAGTTTTACATATCGAGAGTAAGGTTACTGCTTTTTTGGATAATCCTTCTTTTATCACTGGGATGTTATTCGATTTTGCTTTTCTGTTTATAATTTACGCATTTAAGGCCACGAATTAGGTTGCTCCTATCCAAGTTTGAATGAAATTTCTCACTAAAGCACTGGATTTTAAAGATTTTGTTTCGTTAATTATACTTACCTTATTCGCCGTGTGAGTGAAAGTATTTTATTTCGTATGACAGGGATCCATGTTTTTTTGCTCTAGGCTAGATTTGTGTTCAAATTAGTGTGAATTTCGGTTACTCATACTGTATGCTTAACATTATAGGTTTTTGCGTTATTTAATTAGTTTTACTGATGTCAAACTAGCCATTATCATGTTCATTACAATGCTGATTCTTCCTGCTTCGTAAATCATTAAAAGTGTCTATACTTTGTTATCTGTCCCTGTAAGCTTTGAGTTTCCAAAACATATTTTGTAATAATATTTTCAATTGGAAGCACTTTATTTCAGGATTTGTTTGTCAACTATAGAAAATGCCAGTGCAGTATTTTTCGGATGGCTTTTGTATACGTTTTATGTTTTTCAACTTTATTTTGCAAGGTTTTCGTTGATTTTTTTCCTTCATTCAAAATCTTTTTTCTCGGATTTCAACTCAAAATAACTAATTTGTTTAGGGTGCTTCAAATATGACGTTTTAAACGCATCCAATGTTTAAAATGGGTTTTGATGATGGGAAATAAATTAACGTTCGTTATAATCCCGTATAAGGGAATTATTGTAAAACCTTATTTCACCTTTACTGCAACAAATGAAATTATGGTGTACAAATACGTGTCATGAAAAACAATCTTATTAATGAATTAGATTTAGAGCAAGTTTTCAACTTAACATCGAATGCAAATTGATTAAGTTTGATTTAAAGCCTTAACAACAATTTGTTAACCAGTTATATTAATAAAAAAGTTTGAATGTCTGATTTTACTCGATAAAATAAACACGAAAAATTTAAAAATTGAGTTTTTTTTATTATGCTTGATCTTCATAAAAGGTGGCTTTTGTTTAAAACAGGTAAATATGTTATTAATCAAAAACAATTTTAATATTAATTTCTGTTTTGAGTAACTTAATGGTTATTTAACAGCGTTTTGTTACACAATTCGTCTTTAAAACTTTGTCATTCAAAGCTTCAACAAGCGTTTAATAACTTTTGATCGTTCCATTCTGGACGAACTCTTTGAAATTATTATAATGGTGCAGATTTTCGATTTCCAGTAGATAAATTTAGTGTATTAAACATAGCTAATATAGATTCAAAACTGCCGGCAATACTATTCATTGAAGTTGTTTTAATAGTGTAAAAACACTTTAAGCAAAAGCGCCGTTATTTATTACTACTGTTTCATGAGCTAAATTGTGTTTTCAGGTGTTTATAGCCCCTGAATGACTCTAATCTCGTTCTCATCGTACGAATAACTATTAAGTAGTCTTTATTATTTTAAAAAGATATGTTATTAATATTTAAAGACAGATAAAGATATTATAACTTGTTTAAAATAAGTTTTTAGAACATTTCTTCCAAATAAAAAAGAAAACCTTGAAGACGTGTACATTTTTACGCTGATGACGAGAACATAATAGAAAGAATATCAATGGCGGCAACGTTTAAATCTGTCAGTCAGGCTGTTGAATGATCCTTCTATAGACACTGTCCGCTGTCCAGGCTTCACCAACATGTGAGGAGAAAGCTACTGTCGATCCCGTGGTTCTGCTGAGATTGCTGAAATCAAAAATACCTCTTGCAAGGGCGACGGTAAAATGGCGAGAGAGGTTCAAAACTTGACTCAGAAATGTGCTAAAGGCAGCGAAAGATATGCTAAAAGGTAAGATCATTTCCTTAATCCTTGGTTATCATTGTCCCTTGACATGTACTGTACGAGCATAAATACAAATCTATAAATATTCTCATTTTAATCACGTTATAAGACTATGTAGGGCCGACATGCATTCGGACAGATGGTTGAAGTGTTCTGTAAGTGTTAGGCTATATATATTATAAATTAATCGGCTGGCTTGCTCCAGCTTCGGCTGGCTTGCTCCAGCTTCGGCTGGCTTGCTCCAGCTTCGGCTGGCTTGCTCCAGCTTCGGCTGGCTTGCTCCA